>LPNX010012189.1:80918-92494 GCA_001517045.1 Pseudotsuga menziesii
ATGAAACTTGGATATCTATCCCTGGTGAAATATATATATATATATATTATGCACCCCTTTCATATCCATGTTTAAGCAATGCTTGATTACCATTTACCTCAATGTATCCCATAATATTCATCATTATTTGCTACTTTTTTTTATTAATACTTTTCCTATGCTATGTCATGACAAATATGTTTATATTGCATATCCAACTCCTAAGAAAAAACTTTGCATTTACAAAGATATGTGCCATCTATATTTTACTCCCTTAAACCTTCTTTACAAGTTCCTAATTACTATTTATAATTCCATACTAATTCCTACTTACTTGAACTAAGAGTCCCTAATTACTATATCTAGCAATAAAAGAGATAAGGTTGTCCTGGATCTACTTTACTTTAGAGAAGATCTTGTTTATATTCCATTCCATCTATGTCTACATAATGAGACTTCCTATTCCTACTACTTATTATACTTCCTATTGTATTCTAGGAGTGAAAGGGTATTTAGTGTGGTAAGTAAATAGCATATGTATGGTGATTAAAGGGAATCAATTCTGTAGTATAGGAGGATATAGGATATGTTACTAGTGATTCATTTACTATTAGTATGTGCTTATAGAAAAAAATTATCCTCATACTTTCAATAGCCTACACAATATATACATTAGATAGACTAGCTCCCACACTTCATATACATTATAAATCCTATATATCCTGACTTAAAGCAGACTAAACAACTTAAAAATATACACTTATTTTATTTCATAAAAGGAAATACACATAATAATGGAGACACTTAAAAGACTTCATATATTCTTTGAAGCTGGACAGACGGAGGCTAACGATGACAAAAAAATATTCAACAACAGAGCAATATCTCAATTAAACAACTAATGACATTCTTGGCCAACCTGTACAATACTACTTGAAAATATATTGGGAAACAAAAATTTCAATTACCAATTTAATAGATACTAGTGCAATCTCTAAAACTACCAAAATAATTGTTCAGCAAAAAAAATATAGCAACCAATTTCAAACACATACTTTGCACATTTCTGGACTACCAAGAAATTATTCAACATCAAATAAAGAACTCATTTAGATACATGGCCAATCTCTGCACAACCAGAATACTATTTAGCAACTTAGATCTCAATAATCAAATGACAACATGATTAACCAATCTCTAGACTATGAACATACTATCCAAAGCAATGAAATATCTCATTCCTTGGCCAACCTCTACGTTATCTGCTCTAGACATAAAAAGGAACCAGGAAACACAAAATTCAATTACCAAATTATCACATACCAAAAATACTCTTCAACAGCTAAAATCTCAATAACCAAATAAGAACATGATTGGCCAATCGCTAAACTACGAACAGATTATCCAACAACAAAGAAAGATCTCTTTCAACAATTTATGACATACTTACCCAATCTCAACACTACCCAAAAGAATTCCTTCGACAAACAAGCTCTCAATCACACATTTATCACATACTCGACCAATTTATGCACTATCGCACTAAAAACATGTCCTACAAAAATTTTCATTTCCAATTTAACACAATTACCAATTTATTACATCATACTATACTAAACTCAATCGTTGTCTTGCCCCTAAAAAAATATTTAACACCAAAGAAAGATCTAAATTAATGATTTATGACATTGTTGGCCAATCTCTGCACTATCCAAGCAAATTCCTTTAAAACAAAATCTCAATCACCAATTTATCACACAATGTACTTGGCTAACCAATTTATCACCTACTTGGCCAATAACTGCACAAGCCCAGAATATACCCATATACCCAGAATCAAACAACCAATAGATATACAGGGTTTTCCCATATATCCAGAACATAAAAACCAAGATATATGCAGATGCAGGGCTTGGAATTGGGTGTAGATCTCGAAGTCGATAGAAGAACATATCCTGTCTCACTCTGGAACATGGTCTCACGTGCAGACTCAAAAAAACAAAATTATCATGATATCATGATATCTTCGTAGACAAAGCTAACATGTCACCTATCTTTTTCCAGGCCTCATCCTGCTTTTCTACTAGATTTTATATAGTGTCTTACCGAGGGGCTTCCCCCAATATATAAAAGGATTGCATTTGTTATGGGGTATAAGGGGTGAATCAAGGCATAGAGAGACACTGATTCTAAGTATTAACTAAAATATTTATTAAAAAGCTGAGGGGAAGGAACTACGGAGATGGGATGGCATTCTGGGACCTTTTAACTATGGCTCTTCATAGAAGGTATCATATTTTGTAAAATGTAACCTCGCGTATAAATATACTAATGGCTAGCTATTAGTTTAGCATACAGAAACTTAAATGTGTACAATGCATGGGCTACAACACATCAAATACATAGAATGAGGTGAGAATGAGGAAAAACATTGAGGATGACGCAAGGATCCTACTACCACAGACTCGAACTCACGACGGATTGAACGGATCGTTTCCTGCACCGAGTAGACTAATCCTGAGCAACTAACGAGTAATGAATTTTTTTTGTCGAATAGAAGAACAGACGAGGGAATTGAGCACTGGAGTGATTTATGAGAAAGGAGGGGCACTCCAATCCATGATCGCACTACTCGAGGGCAGGGGAAATAGAGCGATCATTGCTGAGAAGGGGGAAGGGGGGAACTCAATGGAACACCATGGGTAGCATACAGAGGAATGAGAGTCGAGAATGGGAGCAGAGTGATGATTCTCATGTGTGGAAGGCTCGAGACGGAGGGAGTAGGTGGAGACTTGAATGCATGGCATGGGACAATGTGGAGGAGAGGAGATGATGACATATGGAGGCTAACAGTGGAGGGTTAACAGGAACATAGTGGGCGACGAATTTGGTCGGTGAACAGGGGTTTGGTCTCCGTTGCGAGAAAGGTGGGCAGGTGGATGGAGGGTCGGCGCGGCGATTTTTTATGGGAAAATTTATCACGCCGTAGGAAACTTCCATTAATTAGGACAATATGTGTTTTTCTCCTGAGTTAGGTTTTGAAAAATGTTTTATGTCTTTTCATCATCTCTCTAACCAATCAATTTCCTATGCATGTTCTCCTCATTTTCTGCTGGGTTTTCTTATCTACCCTTTGGTTGATGCTTTGTGCTCTCCCTCTTGAAAGGCTCTTGTTCTCATCTTGTAGATGAAGTCCTTTCTGAACATGTCATAGGGGAAGAGGGTTTTTTTAACACCTAGTTGTCATCTCCCATGTATTCAATGCATCCTCGTCCTGTATTCAAGGTAGGTAAATCTTTTTTCGAACACGCCAAAGGGGAGGGGGGGGGATAATTTTTTTTAAACACCCAGTTGACATCTCCTACAGATGTGCATTGAGATAAGCAACAGTAGTAACTAGTCTACCATCGACTACAAAGCCTCATCTTCACACATGTATTCCACAATAAATTTTCTTAATGGACACTCTTCACAACAAAATGGAAGTGACATTTTTTACTTAAGCTATTGATGGAGGTCGCTGGACATCTGTCAATCCATTGACCTTCTCTCATTATATATTGTTTGGATAGATTTCCTAAGACACCAGCATTTTTATCTATCATTTCATTTGCAGATCAATTTAGCTTTCATCAACTACTTTCCTCAAAGACACAAGTATTCCTCTTTCATTTCATTCCTCTGTTTTTCTTTTCCTGATTTGAGTAGATTCATACCCGTAGAAAGGAAACCAAGATTTAAATCCTTACAATGGCATAGCAGAATTACGGTTTCTTTGTTGTTGTTTTGGTGTTATTTATGAATTTATTTGCACAATTTGCTTTTTTTAGAGTAATTTAAATTTCGATGAATGCAAATATTTTTTTGGTTTAGATGCATTGCTTGTCTAGTGGTTGATTTTGGTCAAAATGTAGGACGTAGTTTCCCTTTAAATATTTCTTCAAATTCCATCTCACTGAACACTGTACGGATACCTTAGGGATAGTTATCTATCAAATGAAAACCTAAAACACAACTTTACCTGTGAAGATAAGAGTAATACATGAAAAATAATAGATTGGGGACCAAATGTAGCCTTCTTCAATGTGCCAAAGGATAAATGACCCGATGAAATTGATTGTGATGTTATATTTCTTGTAGCCAGAAGAAAACTACCAGAGTTTGTCCTGACAATAGGAGGAGCGGAGGATTGAGATCCATAATTATTTGTGTTGCCACTTAAGGGTTCAGCTTTTAGGTTTGGACCAACTTCCATATCTCTTCTACAATTCAAGGTCTTGGACTGGGAAACCTGCTTACTCAGATTACCAAAAATACTTATAAATTCCATAACGTAGTAAAAATACCCAACAAAAACATAGTTCATATTTACCATTCTACAATTACCTTTTTGCACGTATCTTTCCGCAACAACCTTTTCACAATTTGCGGGAACTCATTAATTCCGCAATTGTGGGTTGCAGTTTGTGGATGTGCATTTTTATTTTTCTCAAAAAATGTTTCCGCATTTACCTTTGTGCAACTATATTTCTGCAGTGACCTTTCCACAATTACCCTTCTGCAACGACCTTTCTGTAATTGAAAACTCCTTCCTTCCTCACTTGCGGATTGCAGGTTGTGGTATGTAATTCTACTTCTCTCGAAATTGCTTCTGCAATTAACTTTCTGAAATTGCAAATTGCAGATTGGGACAATCACCTTTCCACAATTACCTTTCTCTAATTATCTTTCTGAAATTGTGTTTCTGCAACGACATTTCCGCAATTTGTGGGAACTCATTACTTCTGCAATTTTTGGTTGTAGATTGCAGATGTGCATTTTGATTTTTCTTGAAAATAGCTTCCACGATTACCTTTCCACAACTACCTTTCCGCAATGACCTTTTCCGCAATTACCTTTTCGGAATAACCTTTCCACAACAACCTTTTCATATTCAGAAACTCCTTTATCCGCAATTGTGGATTGCAGGTTGCAGGTATGCATTTTGACTTCTCTCTAAATTGCTTCAATAATTCATCTTTCGTAAGACTTCTTCCACATTTTGCGGAGTGCGTATTGTGGCTTCCTTCCATACTACAAATTGCGGATTGTATATGTGCCTCCTAACTTTTTCGAAATGGGCTTCTACAAATCTGTTTCTGCGACTCCTGTGAACCGTCGATCACTTTGCGGAATCCTCCTCATCCATTGATCAACTATAAAACACAGAACTTCACTTTGGCGCTCCGGAATGTTATCTTTTTTTCACATTTACTTTGAATATTCTTTCCTATACACATTATACACAATATGTTGAGAAAGATCGAAAACCACTATTTTCAATATGCAAACACATAATACTACGACATATTTACATATTTTCATTGGTTGAATGGATTTCAATTTGTTTTCAAGTTGCTTGTTCACCATACTTGGATCTACAATATATTTCTCTAGCAATCCAATGTTGTTCAGGAAAAAATCGCTTATTAGCCGACCACTTTTATGAAATCAATTAATCTTGGTGAAACAAACACAACGCTAGCTCTTTCACCAATCTTGTGGCCCTTTCATGGATACTCTTGATTTTAAAATAAAGCACTCCTTTTCAATTTCATTCATAGTAGTTATGGAGGTTCGGATATGGTGGTGCAGAGGCCCACAAATATTCAAAATATATAGTGCCCGAGAAACTACTAAATGTAGTAGTATACATGGACATTTGATAAGCATAAAAACATGAATTTACAAGTTTCGTTGGGATCATTTTGGGCCATAAATATATTTCAATATGAGTATATCTATATAGATAAGATGATGAGATGCAAGTTTTATAGTAATATAATTGACTAATTAAATATAAAAAATGTTGAGTCTTTCATAATTCTCACATGAATTTGTAGCTTATATTGATTTAGAATTTCCTTTTTAAATTGTTTTTACCTCTTGGATTGCCTCCTTTTCCATCTTGTCTTCTATATCTAAGTTACCTTCTTTTTGTATACCTCGGGATATTTCCCACATAATGGAACTACCCTTGATAGAAGATGCGATTTCTCTTCTCTTGTCTGGCTTTGTACACCTCCAACCATATCTGCAGGTTGTTTCGCTTTACCTAGTTGGCTCAACCAAAGCAATGAATATGCACTTCCGAATGACCATATCTGATGCCACCAACACACACTAGACACTGCTTCCACTTTCCTTCAACCCCCTCCTTTCAGATGTCAGAATTCAAGAAGGATCTATCATCAAACTAATCAAATACATCTACAACGTTGTTCACGATGCCACATACATTCTCTCATCCTTTTACTTAATCTCCTTCTTTTTTCGAAACATTTATTCCATTTTTTCCCACCTGCTACTATTTTGTTCACAACACTAAACCCCAACCACAAAAAATGGTCCATTAAAGGTTTTGTTATTGCAAATACAAACATACATGAATACACCAACCAAAAAGGTCCAGGGAAACTATTTGGATTTGACCTTCTTGTCTGTTCTGGAGAAGAGATCCATGTCTATTCATTTAACAACTTTGTTGACTCCTTCTTTTCCCAAATTGAAATAGGGACTGTCTACACTATCTCCCATGGAATAATCAAAGCAACTAACCCTGCATATAACCATTTGAACAACTATCTTGAGACTATCCTCTCTTATACTTAGACCATCCAACCTTGCCTACATGCCTTCCCCTCAATTACTTTACTTTCCTTCCACTTTAAAACAATCAATGAACTTCAAGCATCACCTCTAAATTCCATGGTTTACCTTATTGCAATGGTCATCTTCGTCTCCCCTGCATAAAAAATTCGGAAAAAATACAGCTCTGAAAACAATCGAAGAACTGTTTCCCTTAGAGACACATCTTGCTTTAGCATAGATATCACACTTTTGGGCCATCATTGCCACACTTAGGGCTCGGAACTTGCTTCATTGTAATCCTCTAATCCACCTCCCATCCTTGCAATCAAGGGTGCCCGTCTTACTGATTTCAATGGAATAACACTTGGAAGTGTTCCAAGTACAACCCTACTTATAAATCTAGATATTGAGCCAACCCACATCCTAAAAAAATGGTTCACTGAAAGTAGTTTCCGTGTAGCTTCACCTTCATTGAGTCGGAACTTTACTCGCTCCGCATCTCGAACAAATCCAAAGAAAACAATACCTGAGTTGCAAACCATGCAACCCTATGAGAAGGCATTTTGGTTCTTTGTACGTGCTTCTATCGCTTCCATTAGCATGGATGACTTCCACTTTCTTGCATTCCATATTTTTGTTGATGGCATACAATGCATGAAAAAAAATTTGCATCTAGTTCACAACAATTGGCATTGCGTCAAGTGCGATGGTGAGTTTTCATAGTGTGATTACAGGTACATGTTGAAGGTTTCTTTGCAAGACAACACTATCCAGATCAACATTGCCATGACTTTTGATGATGGGGAAAACCAACTCCTTGGTGTATCTGCAAAATATTTATTCCTCCTTTCCATGGAAGTTTTAACCATCTTCCTTAAAGGATATATCTCTAGAACTGACCTCACGATAATACCTTTTCACCTTATCCGTTAAGACATAGACTTTCTGTTCCACTGAACGATTGAAAACAACCATTGTTAGCTCTGAGGAGGTTCCTTACGCCTCTAGAACATCCGTCCTCCTCGAAGAAATACATGCACTTACATCTTGTATTCAACCCGTTGCACGTCGTCTTTGACCTCACATCTATACAAAAACCCTTCCTCTCTACCCAACACCCATTCACATCACCCTCCCATAGTTTCCACTTATTGCACTCCTTCATTCTACTTGTATATATTCTATACATATTTTCCCACCTACAAATCCTATGTATCCAATGCTTTCCACTTCATCTCCATTAAAGTATTTCCTTCCACTTCATCACTATTATTCTCTCTTTTTCTCATGTCCTTTCCTGCCTCCATGTAGGATTCTACCAGTGCCTTAGAAATTTGTCTTAGTTAGAGTTCAAGAATTTCTAGATGCTACTATGATCTATGAAGGTGAAACATATATTATAGAGATGATGTAATTTATATTTTGGGTGGGCTATAGCCTTTTTTGGCTAGTAGGGATTAAGTTTTGTTAATTTTGACTTTCAGTTTCTTCAAGAACTGAGGGGATATTATGTATGAAGAAAACTGAGGCATATATGTATGAAGGAATTTGATTACAAGGTCCTATGACAGATGTAACGTTTCCTTGATTAATATAATAGATCATTAGTAGGAAATTATCTACTAATTTTTTTATGCTCATATGCTTATATATGTTATCAAATACATTAACTTATATCTGTTCGGAACTGAGACTTTAAATGGTTCATAGACACTATACTTCTCTACATGCATGCAACCAATGGTGCATGTTTTCTTACATGGATACAATGTTTAGTATTTTATGTCTGTTTTTCTTTTATATACTATGTTTTTTTGGGTCTACCTCTCAACTACATATTTCTGATGGAAAATTGTCAAACAAATGCTTTGCACATTATTTATTTCTATACCTTTATATCGTTTTTACTTGTATATTTAGAATCAATGTGGAATGCCTTTATTTATATAATATATGTGCTTCCATTTTTCCGTTTACTTACCTTATTTATAAATGTCTTCTGCATGTTACCACAAACTTGTTTTCCCTCAACGTACCTATGCCATCCAATACTGGAATTGAACAAATCAATGCACGACAAAGGCTTCTTTATGGCCACAACAAATACCGTCTCAACACACAACGACGCCTTCGTTATCGATTAACGCATCCCACCATCACTTGTGGAACCACCCCATCATGTAACCCATCACTATTCAAATTTCCTCCACCTACAATCACATCCACCCATACACTTGCAAACCTCAATGCTCCACCAATGCACACCTTTGCTACACCCCACGTCCACCCACCCCATCCATCGCCCCCTTAACATATGCTCAACGTCGCTTCTGTAAAAGACTTGGTCACCTACACCCAATTCAAATTCGCTCCATCTGCCAAGAATCATATCTAGGCATTAAAACGAAGTTGTTCCATGGAATCTATATATGCTCTCGATGTACTCAAGAATGCCACGACCATCACTTCTCCTTAGAAAACAATATGGACCATGGACACCATCCAGTGGTGCTTGCACGACTAACTCAAATCGAAGAAATGCTAATTTCCCGTGTCAACCCAATACTACAAGTTAC
Source organism: Pseudotsuga menziesii (assembly GCA_001517045.1). NCBI lineage: Eukaryota > Viridiplantae > Streptophyta > Pinopsida > Pinales > Pinaceae > Pseudotsuga > Pseudotsuga menziesii. The sequence continues at coordinate 90,104 of LPNX010012189.1, forward strand.
ACACACACGTGGTGGCCAATACAAATACTTTGGCCATATTGTTAGCTTCCCCTAAGACATATCCACAATTTCGATGTCCCTTCCATGCCTCTTGCTAGATTTGGACATCCTTGTTGTATGTAAATGCAATGTTGCAAACAAGCCATATGAATTCATTGTTAGTCATTCAAATGTCCTTGCTGCATTAGAATTCAAAATGTCCAATGACTCATATTACAAGGATGTCCAACTTAGCTTATTTGACCTAAATGCTTTTCCACTTCAACCCACAAATGTATCTTTCCTCCTTCTCCATGCAAAAACCTCCATACTAGACGCTCACATACCCTCTTCCCTTGATGATGAAGCACCTCCTTCCTTTCTGACTTCACTAAATCCCCAAACCTCCTCCTTCATTTATGCACCCCCAAATTCTCACATTGAGTCTGAAGAAATTCGATGCTTTGTAGAATCAAACCCTAAAAACCCAACACCTTCAATTGAATGGACCCCAATTGCCCTTTCCCCAATTAATGAATACAACACATAAGGCCTCCTTTATATGGAATTCCCAACCTTGTTCCCCACATGTGTTTCCATGCTAAATAAACCACATGTTCATGAAATCGGCATGCAAGCGTATGCATTGCACCTTATGTGATACCCTGATAACAGGTTTGGCCAACACCCTCACTTTCACTACTATTTTTACAGCCTTATCATGCACCATCGTAGCCAAGCTATCGCTTCTGTATTTGTTAAATGAAACCTTGCAGACACCCTCCCCACAACAGTATCAACCCTTCTCACCCAACTCGACCAAGTTCCAGATTCTCATGTTCCTGACCATGCCATGCGTTTTGGAGCTTCTCTTTATCGGACACACTCCTTTTGGAACAAAAAGAGAGGTGAACTATATGATATGATCACACAACTTGGTAGCCCAACCTTCTTATTTACCCTTAATGCAGCTGACACCAAATTGCCTAACCTTCACATGCTCATGCGTTGCCCTCGTCCCACTTCTTTTCCTGCACAATTCCAATGGAGATTTTAGAACATTATATCTAATCCACATATTGCATCTCTATATATGCACCATAGATTTATCATCTTCCTTGAAGAAATCCTTCAAAATATATCCCACACAAAAGATTGTTGGTGTAGGTTTGCCTCTTCTCCTATATTGGATTTTTTGTTTCGTTCGCATTTGCTAAATTGAATTTTCTTCCTCATTTTTCTTTTCCTTTTTTTTATAGGTATGAATGGAAACATAGGTTCTGCTCATATCCATGGTTTCATTTGGTTAAAAATTGCACCCATTATGGACAAGCCTGATTGGGAGGATGCTTCCACACTAACAATTGCCAAAACATACTTTGATAGCTTCTTAACTGCATGGAACCCCCATCCCCCACACCTTTGCAACCCCGCATTCCATCGAGCATCTCAGTAAGATCCTTGCACACTTGAATCATCCTCCATACTTGAAGCAAATCACATTGACGAATATGAAGCCCTTGTAAATTTTGTTCAACGACACACAAAATGCAATGAATCATCCTGCCTCTACAAAAAAGGGCCATCTCCTGTATGTCGCTATGGTTTCCCCTTTGATATGCATGCTACATATTCTATGTTCATTGATGGTAATGGGAAAAAAACATACATCCCAACTAAGAATGGTGAACTCTTAAACATACAAAACTCTTCCATGCTTTCAATATGGAGAGCAAATGCTGACTGTCAACATGTGCTCTCACAACGCGCTGTCCTCACATACATTTTGAAGTATGCATCAAAAGTAGAGAATAAATATGAAAGATACCATGATATGCTCTCATGTATTGCACATGTTTCCCCTTCAAAAGATGCAATCTTGTTTCCCATCTGAAAAATCCTCTAAAAAACTGTTGCTGATCGAGACAGTAGAGCACAAGAGACATGCCATATGTTGCAGAAACTCCCCTTGACCATTTGCATTTGATCCTTTCTTTCCCTCAATGTTTCCCATATTGTTTTCAAACGTGTTTCACCATACCTCCCAAACCCCCCCCCCCCCCACCACCCACCTTCATTTTTGCTTACATGCAAAGACCTCCTTCACTTGAGAAAATGCCCCTTGTTGAAGCTACACGATCTTGGTCCTACTCTGCTCGTAGGCATACCTGCCAATGGAAACCCCACAAAACTCCCAAAATTGTGTGTTTCCTTCCTCGGTTCTTTGACATCCTTCCTTCAACTTCCCCTCTTTATGTCAATTTTTGTTGGAGTGAACTCCTCCTCTACAAACCTTTTTGTGCATTACCACATGGAATTGGATGCACAAACTTGGAAAAAGTATCAACTTGGAAGTCTTTTCATTGCAATTACACTTCCTAGCATGTTGAATGCCACCCTGCCCCCCCCCCC
>LPNX010012189.1:103804-118215 GCA_001517045.1 Pseudotsuga menziesii
GAGGGTTAGGGGTAGTAAGAGTGTGTGTGTGTGATAGGTGGGGAGTGTTATGGGGTTGGGGGACCGAGAAAGGGATGGAGATTAGGTGTAGGTGTAGTAGTAGGGGAGAGAAAGAGTCATAAGAGGATAATGATGGTTAAGGAGGAAGGGATAAGTAGAGACAACTATTGAGGGATAAAGAGGAGGGAGAAAATGAGAGAGGGAGAGGGGGGAAGAGAGTTGGGGGCAGAGAGAGAGGGGGGGATGGGTATGTAGAGAGGGAGGTATGGAAATGAAGGGATATATAACATGTCTTATAAAATGAGTGTGTGTTTTGTAACTATAAAACATGTGTTTTTTTGTAACTACAAAACACACACACATTTTGTAACTGCAAAACACGTACATCTTTCTTTCTACCCAGCCTATGTTTCAACTAACTTGTCAGACTCATGCTCTTTTAGTGCTAGTGTCAAAGAGTTCGTACATGCTTTGTATTGCAAAACTACAACTACACCAAAAGGGTCCCTCAACTTCATGTGAGTACCCCATTCCCTACCTATATTTCAAGCATGATGTACTTACTTTATTGATATTATTTCCCAAGCCTATGGTATCAAAAATGAAATTACTTCCCATGTCTACAGTATAAAAGAAAATAGATTGATTGAGATTATGCACCGGGGTTCTTGTGTGATAAGGAGAGTAGTAAGGTCCTAAAGGAAAAACACTCTTATACTTCTATCACTTCTAGTAGTGTTATTAAATTGAGCACATAGATTTGTGGACCAACACACAACTCACAAGATAGATCATATAATTTAACTCAGCAATTGAAGAATGAAACAATGTAAAAATGGCTTGTAACTGTGAATGCTTTCATTAATCAAAAGTAATTAGATAATTAATTACAATGACGTACAATGGCTAAATAGCCTCATGCAATTCAAATCCATGTGAGGAAATTTGAATTGGTTGGACTCTACTTGATTGAATGGTTAACTGACCTTGTCTAAATCATTTCAGAGTTCATCAGAGTTCAAAATCCAAACTCAAGTGTCTAATTTAGTGTTAACTAGTCTAACTGACTGAGGTAGGTGAGTAAATGCGCCTCACCTGCATGCAGCCATGCAATCCTAGCGCTAACTGAGTAGCACTGAATGTAAGGGACTAGAACTAAATGTAACTGACTCCTAACTGAGATTGACTAGTCACCAATTGAACTCAACTAATGGAGGTTGGTATTGGCACTCCCAATGGCTCCTAATTTGTATGGATTGATCTAGGAGGCTCCTAAACTGATGCATGCAAGTGCAATTAGTGGCAGTTGGACTCAATTAGTGTACCCCGGACTTTATTAACTGGTACATGTGCCCCAATTAGGCCAAGTGGAACCAATGGTGGTGGTGACTAAAAATAGATTGAAAGGACTCCCGATTTAGACATGACTCCTGATTTAGACATAAATGACCAAATTGGACAAGGGAGGATTATAATCCTAACACCCCCCCTTAATTCTAACTTGGAAAATTTGTGGGCCCTAGTAACTAAGACCATAAATCACCCATTACAACAAGTAAATTAACTTCTCAACACAAGGAGTTGGGGAAAAAACCACATGGGAAAAAATCCCCCCCTCTAACTAAGCATATAGAATCAGGATTCAAGTTTGAAAAACTTGAAAATGTGTTGCTGCAATCTCTGTGATGTACCGAAGCAACATGCATGATGTTCTATGCACATGTATCCTGGGGCCTGGCATGTAGACTTCTCCATCTTCTCCCAAAATGATGATGGAAGGACGTAGGAATGTAGCCTCTTTCTGGATGAAGAGGTGTATGATCCACTCTATTCTTCTAAATGCAGTGTAACTGATTAGAACTTGCCATGTAGCATCTCACAGGGATTTTGTTGCATCTCTCTGAAGGAGGCAAGATTGCATGACATAGCGTAAGGGTCTTTGACTTCTGTGTGTCAGATGGATTTCTAGTCATCTTCCTAGCTTCCCACTTGGGAGGAGGGACTAGATCTGGATATGAATCACCTTGAATCTCAATCTCATAAACTAATACAACTGGATCTGCAATACTACTGGAAACTGCAAAAGAAGTAGATGAAAGTTTTTACCTTCCCTTGCAAGTCGTTGTTGAGAGTGCACTGGTTCTAAAAATGGCATGAAGTGTGAGAACTCATATGCCTTGGAGGCATGATTTGCAACACCCTTCCCTATGATGTTCCTAGTAGAGATATCTGTGATCTCCATTGAGTTAGGACCAAATATCACTCGCTTTGGAGAGCCAGTTTGAGTCATCTGGTATACAGATAACGGATTTGCAGCTAAGGAGGGCACATAAAGCACATCTTTGAACTTTCCATGTTCAAACTTGATATAACTCTTCCATTTGGCTCAAATTTGACTGTTATTTCCCATCTGAATACTAGGACCATCAAAATACTGCAAGGAAGAGAATGATTCTCTGGATGAAACCATATGATTGGAAGCTCCAGAATCAACGAGGAAGGCATGTGTTGTTGAGTAGCTAGCCTTCAGTGCATGGAATGTCTCTTCATGTTCTTCAGTTTCTTCTCTATCATTGATCGTTCCTTGCGCTAGTAGGTACAGTAATGTCATGTTTCTTCAGAAGAAGATCCATCTCATCAATTGTTTTTTTCATACATGATACTTCTGGATGAAAGCCCCTTCCATAGTAAGAACAAAGTGTCTTTCCTTTGCCATTATTCTTGCTTCTCTTCAAACCTGAAGGCTCATTTGGCTGCTCTTTCTCCACAGGAGACTCATCTTTTTGCTTCCCTTTATCATTTTCTACCTTAGGTCCTCCTGCAACTAGTGCTTGATCTATGGAATATCGAATGATCCCCATTTGGATCAACTTGTCATGCTCCTGAGTGAGAGATTTAATGAAGGATTTAAGAGTAGGCATCCTCCAATTTGGAGTAGTGAGCTTCACTGAATGAAATGTTGATACAAAGATTGAGTAGTTTGAACCAAGTTTTGAGAGAATGGAAAGGATGAGTTGATCATCCTCCTTCTCAACCTTGCACAACTTCAACTGGAACACTAGATGCTTTAATTTGGTGAAGAAGTCATTTAGTGTTTCAAAATTGGCTGGGTGAAGAGAAATCAGCTCATTCTCTAGCTGATAGATCCTCAGATCATCCTGCTTTTCAAATAAGGAAGCAAGCTTATCCCAAACCTACTTGGGAGTCTTCAATCCATTGATGTGGAAAAGAAGATCTTGAGAGATTGAGAGGAACAAGCATCCATATGCTTCATCAAGCCTATTCCAGTACTTTTCTTTGTCAACATAATGAATTGGCTCTACTTTTGTCTCCATTGTGAGTCTGAAGAGTCTTTTGGATCGTAGTTGCATCTCCATGTCCTCCTTCCACCGGTGGTAGTTGAAAGGAGTGAGAAGCTCCATTGGAGGGGCCATTTAGAATGCAAATAAGAATACTGAGATGTTGTAGCGAATGCAGTGAAGGAGACTGAGATGCTTGTAGCGAATGCAGTGAAGGAGACTGAGATGCTTGTAGCGAATGCAGTGAAGGAGATTGATAAACCTGTAAATCACACAATCAAACAGACAAAGTAAGGTTGACAGTTTGTACTTTTGGAATTTCCTTCACACCTAGCTTATTTGATCAAGCAAGCTTGATCAACAATTCCTTTTCTTGGGATATTAAGTGGTAAATTCTTCGCTTCTGGTGTAGTATTGGAAGGAGCAATTTTTATCAAATTTGTTTTTTGATCCAAGTATGAATCTATAGTAGGAGAAGTGCCATGTCCTGCGAAGGATCTGATACCATATTAAATTGAGCACATATATCTGTGGACCAACACACAACTCACAAGATAGATCATACAATTTAACTCAACAATTGAAGAATGAAACATTGCAAAAATGGCTTGCAACTGTGAATGCTTTCATTAATCAAAAGTAATTAGATAATTAATTACAATGAAGTACAATGGATAAATAGCCTCATGCAATTCAAATCCATGAGAGGAAATTCGAATTGGTTGGACTCTACTTGATTGAATGGTTAACTAACCTTGTCTAAATCATTATCTAAGTTCAAAATCCAAAATCAAGTGTCTAATTCAGTGTTAACTAGTATAATTGACTGAGGTAGGTGAGTAAATGGGCCTCACCTGCATGCAGCCATGAAATCCTAGTGCTAACTAGGTAGAACTAAATGTAAGGGAATAAAACCGAATGTAACTAATTGCTATCTGAGCTTGAGGAGTTAGTGGTCACCAACTGAACTCAACTAATGGAGGTTGGTATCGACACTCCCAATGGCTCCTAATTTGTAGGGATTGATCTAGGAGGATCCTAAACTGATGCATGCAAGTGAAATCAGTGGAAATTGGCCTCAATTAGTGTTCCCCACACTTTACTAACTGGTACATGCGCCCCAATTAGGTCAAGTGGACCCATTGGTGCTAGTGACTAAAAATAGACTGAAAGGTCTCCCGATTTAGACATAAATGACAAAATTGGACAAGGGAGGATTATAATCCTAACAGGTGTTAGATCAATGAGTGTGACCACCACTGAGACTTACACTGACTGGTACTCAATCAATATTCCCATATTTATGGACAACAACCTTACTACATAAATATGTTGCTTAAGATGGATTTTATGATAGATTCTACACATAAAACAAGACTCTTTTAGCCTACATGAATTATCAATTTACCAATTTATAAGCTAAATAATGAAAGTGTATATTTAAATTAGCTAAAAATTGGCCATAGCAACTCATTGAATGGGTTTATTAGTCAATTTATGCATCGCCAACGATTAAATAGGCAATGCAATCTATGATTCTTGTTTGACTAGGGAAAGTGGATTCCTTATAGGCCTCAATGAGTTGTTGTGTAGAACAATTACTAGTACCCTAATATAATTCCCTCTAAAGTTGAAGAATGATGCAATACCATAAATAAATCATGTGCAATACATTGATCTCCAATCAGCCTATTTGACAAAATAACTTGACTTGTACATGACCCTTGTATTGGATCTTGTTTTTTGACTTTTACCTCATTATGACATGACCGGGTGGAGGAACAAAAGTGAATCCTTGTTACTCATTTCATATGGTGTTAAACCAATTCCAAATGAAATGCATCATTTTAGGATTATAAAAATGAATCATGCATAAATTATTTTATTACACAAACATGTTTGATACAACAATTTTTTGTGGTAACAAGTTACACCTATAGGTATTTATATTTTAGAACTTGGGATGGAATAAAAAGTATGATTTTACTAGATTGCGAGATGATGAGACAAGTATTGATTTTATGGTGGGAGTTCCAAGTTCAACTTAAACAATTATAAAAAATAAAAAAATATAAAAAATAGCATGCATGGATGATGGGTAGTTCATTGCAAACAACCTTGTAAACTAGAAGAAGGCGGGTCATAACATGTAGTTGAGGCATAGAAAATGAGTGATTACAATTATGCATGGAGAACAAGTAATTGATAAATATTTAGTGACACTTAACTTGTGGCCTATAAATGTTCACTCGCCACAAGTTTAGTTGTGCGAGTTTACAATATCATAAGAAATGCATTTGACATGAGTTAAGTCGTTATGCTAGTTTACATTATCATAAGAAATGTAATGATAACTGAACAACTAAACACTTTGAATGAATTCAAGAATCCAAACCTGTAGAAAATTGAACAAAGAGACAAAGAACCTCATAAGCTAATTTTCTCCCAACTAACCTGTGTTTGGTTTGTAAGGTAATGGTGCTTAGCACCAGCATAGATCCAGCGGCTCTATCATGCGCCGAGAGGGATCAGCCTATGCAACGTGCATGAGACTGCGTTGTCACAGTTATCGACCACCTAAAATAGAGAAAAAAAAATTAAAAAAAATCCGCTGCACTTTAGCGAAGAGAAGAGAATGACCATTACCACAGGTCTCATACCTAATGTCTCTGTATTTCTGCTTGACAATATCATCCACTATTTTCCATTGCGATCTTCTCTGTATTTGCTCCGCTTTTCTCTATGTCACAACTATTCTCCTCCCTCCCATACTGTCGTCCCTATTCCAATTTACCAATTGGTAATGGCTGCGTCCACTTCCACCACTGCAAACCCAGACAGTTGCAATGATTCATTTGATTTTTTTATTAACCATAGAGGACCAGACGTGAAGAAAACCTTCACTAGCTATCTCTACTGGCGTCTTCGATTACATAAATTGAAAGTCTTTCTAGATCAGCAAGAATTGCAAAAGGGGGTCTATTTGACTTCTCAAATACAAGGAGCAATTACAGCGGCTTCAGTCCATGTCGCAATTTATTCTCCCAGATATGCTGAATCAAGTTGGTGTCTAAATGAGCTTATGCTAGAGACGGGAAAGACCATCATCCCTGTGTTTTACCATGTCAGACCGGCAGAGCTTAGATGGACTTATGACCCTGAAAAGAATGGACAGTATGCAGTATCCTTGCAAAATCTGGTAGAAAAGAAGACTTATGACCCTGAAACTCAACAATATAAGTCTCGATACGACTCCAAAACTATTGAAAATTGGATAAATGCCCTCTCTCGTGTGGCAGACATAACCGGTTTCGATCTCGAGGCATATAATGGGTAAGAAGGCAACCTTTTGTTTCAATATTGTGTTACTCTATGTTGGATAGATGTAGATAGAAGTTTGTTTCTCACTAGTTCAATTATTTTTCTTATGAATATTACCAGCGATGAAGGGGTATTGCTAGAGCAGGTGGTTGAACGGGTGTTGAAAGAAGTGACAAAAACACCCATACATGTAAAAACACCCATACATGTAGCCAAATCCTTGTACGTATCCAAGAAGTCATTCAGAGAAAACATACTTCTTATATAGTAATTCAATTATACAGTCTTTTTCTTGACAAAAAAACACTGTATATAAAGAGATAAGCAAATTTATATAATTTCTCTTGAAGTGAAAATCGCAGATTGCAGATAAAGAGATAATGTGCTTTGCTGGATCTAAGCTGGAGATCAGTTCATAATTGCTGCATTTTTAGAAGTGAAAATTGTAGAAGGGAAAATCCAAATGCCAAAACTAAAACAAAATCTAGAAATTGCAGATGGATTCTGGTGCTCGCAGATGCCAAGACAAAAACAAAATCCAGAAATTGCAGATGGATTCTGGTGCTCGCCATCAATCACAGAAATGGACTACGGGGGAGAATACATCAAATACTATAATAATCTACTCGTATCAGTTTCTATAATTCAATCGTTTCTCATATGCATACTTGATATAGAAAGTTAAATTATACGCATTCGCATACCTGAGACAAATCTGTAATTGCTCTCAGCCTTATTCCGAAGGTCCAGCTTGTACATATTGTTTTGAAGTGTGTATAGGTGTTTTGATTTATTTACTTACAAATATATATACACCTAATATTATTAAGCCGACTTGTATATATATATATATATATATAGATAGATAGATATAGATATAGATATATAAGCCGACTTTTTTATGTGACACGTGTCATCTCCACGTTGAGCACGGAATTACACTTCTACCTCATACCGGGCTGTAGAATGCGCCTCTCGGCGCAACAAGGAGACTTGTTGAAGACGAAGAGAGTAAACTTCTTTCATATACCCAATGCGAGAATCATTTCCTTCATTCTAAGGAGTAATGGAACATGAGACCCTCATGTGTTATGCCTAGGAGAGCTTTCTCTACCATATTTTACAATTCATAATTTAGGAGACCAACCACATAATAATCATGCAACATGTATCTTGATGGGTGGTAGTTTTGCAACTTGTAGTTTGATAGGTGGTATTTTTTGGGTAGAATAAGTAGATGTAGAAGGAAGTTGTTTACTTAAATCAAGAAAAATGACATTTAGCCGAGCACATTAGCGCCACTATTTGTGAAGGATATAGAAAATCCTCATTTTTCAAATAGTGGTGCTAAAGTGGAGATAATGTGGGTATATTAAAGTGGTGCTATGTTTTTTGGTGCAAAAGTGGAGTTTTTAAAAAATGTGATTTTTTATTATTATGTTAAATGAATATGTGGCCATGTATGGTGCAAACCACTAAAGCAATCCTAGGTGGATTGAATTTTTATGGTGCAAAACACAAAAATAAAAATTAATATATAGGTATAAATATAAATATTTAGTAGGTGTTTATGGTGTAAATCACCACAAAATAACAAAAGGAGCAAGAAAAGAAAAATCAAAACCATGGTACTCTTGAGTTTAGTTGTCATTGATGTCAAAGAAGTTCATTAATGTTAAAGGAAGTGATGATGTGGCATGTGTGATGAGGCTAGGAAACTACATGATGGTGCTCTGGTGCTATTAGGAACACTAACATCAATATGGAACACTATGAAAATTTTGGAAATTGACTAAGTCTCTACGAAATGGTTGACATAACTCATCCAGTTGCTGTGAAATAGTCAATGTAACTCATCCAGTCGTTGCGAAAAGGTCGACGTAACTCATCCAGTCTCTGCAAAACAGTATCCAATCACTGCAAAATGGTCGGTGCAACTCATCCAGTTGCTGCAAAACAATCGGCGTAACTCATCCAGTCATTGTGAAACGGTCGACGTAACTCATATAGTCATTGTGAAATGGTCGGCGTAACTCATATAGTTGCTATGAAATGATCAGTGTAACACATCCAGTCCCTATGAAAGAACATAGGCAACTCATCCAATTGCTGTGAAACGCTCGGCATAACTCATCTAGTCGCTGTGAAACAGTCGAATGAATCATCAATGTCAGTGTAACTCATCTAGTATCATCGAAACAATCGAAGAGGTTGGGAAAATATTGTTTCGGCACAACTGAAAGAAATCCGATGACATCGTCAGAGATGACTCGCGAGTGGGCGCTGAAATGGTCGGAGAGGTTGAGAAAACATTGTCAATAACAAAGGTTTCCAAGTGTTTAGGTTAACTCGAAGTTTTTCGCTGAAACGGTCGAGCGATGCACAGATACCCCGATACATCGAGAAAATGTGACAATGTCATAATCTCCAAGGGGCTTGTGAAAAGTTGACAATGGCTTATATGATCACATGGGTTTAACGAAGCCTGCGGGAGGATAATATTCCCACATAGAGGGCTGAGGTTAAGCCTGCAAGGGACAAGGGATACCCGAAGGTGCTTGTTTATGTCTGTAGGGGAAAAGGTTAAGCTCACAAGATGCTTAAGGAAGCTTGTAGGCATGAGATAGAGGAAGCCCACATTTTGAGAAATATGAAGCCCACAGGTGAAGAATGGATGAATCCGACATGCCAAAAATGAAGGAATCCCGAAGGCCTGAGATGGAAGTAAAACTGCAGATAGAAGAATATTCCATAAAAAATGGAGGGTTTGCAATGAATATAGAATAAGGCCGCATGGTTGAGATGTCCAATTTTTTTTAATTAATTAAATTAATTAAAAAATCTGCAATGAACATAATTACGAATTTAAGAGTAATTAACAGATATTTGAAGAGGCACAAGGATGAAAGAGCATAAGTTCATGTTGTAAAGGTGTGATGGTTAAATGATAAAAGAGAATATATAAACAAAAGTATGAAATTAAAATAGGGTGTCTCTGGTGTCCAGATCAATATAGCAACAACAAAAGTTAGAGACCAAGGAAGTGATGAAAGATCATTGAAAAAATTGAAGAACCAAGAAGATCTGGAAGTCTGAAGAAATCAAACTAGGGTGGTGCTAGGGCATGATACATGCCTGCAGGGGGTTGTATCCTCCTTCTAGTAGTATCTGGTAAATAGGGTGTTGTAGCATCCTTTCAGTAGCAGCTAATAAAATTAGGGGGTCATAGCCTGTTTCTAGTAGTAGTTGGTAAATAGGGTGTTGTGGCTTCCTTTCAGTAGCAGTTGATTAAACCATGGATTTGCAGCGTCCTTCCAGTAGTTTCTGGTAAATAGGGTGTAGTACCATCCTTTTCTGTAGTAGTAGGAAGAAACTATTTGTAAATACAATTTTGCAGTAATAGGAAGTATTGGTGGATTACCCAATTGGGCTTCCATGATAAAATTGTGTTTTGCGTGTTCAATTTGATCTTATGTGTTAATGAATAAATTAAAAGTGGTTTAATTTGTTAAAAGTTATCAATACTGATTCACCCCCCCTCTCAGTATTGTACAATATTCCAACAGGAACAATTAACGAGGTTGCATCATTATGGTGTTTATTTTATTATGTCCCCCACATATAGTTTTATGGAACATTAGTTTAGTCCGCATGAGATAATTTTTTTGGTGGGTATAGTTTTCACATTAGCATTTGGGTTTTATACTAAAATAATTTAAAAAAAACATAATTATTTCAATTGTTATTGGTTCTCAAAGGATGAAGTATTCCTCATTTTGTGTTGCTTCCTCCTGGCGCATCAGTTTAAGCTGGAAGCCTCACTATCACCGAATCCTTCATCACCACCGTCACTGCCTTGTTATCAGGTTTTGGCCAACTCCTTGTGCAGTAATTCTCATTTAAATTTTAAAGAAAATATCCAACTATGTATAACAGGGATGATTTTAAGGAACCATACTTATTTGAAAGAGTAAAAATGTTAGTGAATCTTACCAATTCTTAAAACACCAACTATAAAATGTTTGGTGATATTTTTCAAAACATATTTTAATTTCCAATGATTTTATATTGTTTATATAATAATTTGGCGATTTTTAGGGTGAAAAACTTTTACCCCATCAAAATTGGGCGAAACAAGGCTTCAAAAAAATGCAAAATGGCGAATCCTTTTTTGGAGAAAAACATGGGAAAATAGCCCATGGGCTAAATTTCGCCCCTAAAATTATCCCTGATGCATAATAGGGATTAGATTGTATTCTATGCACACTTTTGTGAATTTTTCTCGTTGCATATCCATCTTAGATTGATTTATCTTTTCTAATATACTCTATTTGATTTGTTTTCATTGCTATTGGTTATAGTATACAAACATATGCTAAAGTTCAAAGTTCAGATGTTGCATTTAGCTTTCAAAATGAGGATTAAATCAATGATCTAGTTTAAGTTTTATTTATGTATGACTGTAGCATTGTTTTCCTCTCCCATTTCTAGTCATCTTGGTGAGAATCAAAACCCTCTTTCAATTTATAACAAACTATTCTTGATAACTATATACTCATTCTATTTGTGGCCATGGAATCAATAATGATTGCATGGTCTGCTAGCGTAAAAGTATTTCAAGTTGTAAGAGAATGATTATTGACAATCATATGTAGATAATTGTTGTTGATAATGATTGCAGGGTTCATTAGCCTTGACTGTGGAGGAACAAATATTTACAATGACAGCACTGGATTACAATGGATCCTCAATGATAACTATATATTAAATGCTAGTAAGCATAGTTTCCTATTCTAGAGGAACATCAAGGTAGTTGAACACCGTTCGTGTTGGAAATATTAATTACTCACTAATCCACATATCATATGAGCTGACTCTATCAAAGTCTGTAGCAGGTTAGTGACAGAATGAAGAGTTCATGTCTCTCATATATAAAGCAGTCGAATTAAATTTCTGAAGATAAGTTTCTAGGTAGATAGTTATTACAGTCTTTAATGTTAAGTGTGTAGCTTCACATAGAAGCATTTTTAGTCTGTCTATATGAACAACAAGAAGAAGATTGTAAATCGATAGACACCAATTTCATTCCTCCATCTGACAGTTTGTACGTTTATATTGAGAGATATCATGTTTTCTCTGATTCCTATCTCATATATGAATGATCTTTCATGGTATAAATGTCGGGTTGGTTATGTCAAGAGGTATCATATTGCTCCAAATTCCAATACCATATGTAAATAATATTTCAGTGGTTGGGATTTGCTCTTCAACAAATTTAATACATGAGTAGAATAGATCAATGGATGAAGATGATATGTACATAGATTTTTATTTCAGATTTATCATCTTTATCTTGTTCTGATTTTTTAAAATTAAAATTTATTGTCAATCGAAGAGATCTCTATATAGGTGCAAGGGATTTTATGATGTCATTATGTCTTTCATGAGAGAAACATATTCGTATTAAATACCATTCAATACACTAGTACAAAATGAGAGATAAATGACAAAAACAATGACCAAAATATGCATATAAATGACCACTTGGTGGCAAATTAGTGGTCATTGATCACACGACAAAAAAAGTGGTCATTTATAGCTTATCTTGTGGTAATATATTTGGTCGTTAATTTGGTCATTAATTGTCATAATTAAAAACCAAATATACGACCAAATATACAACCAAATATATGACCACAAGATAAGCTATAAATGACCAAACTAGAAATATGATCACTTTTTTTGTTGCGTGATCAATGACCACTAATTTACCACCAATGGCCATTTATATGTGGATTTTGGTCATATTTTGGGTTATTTATCTATGTTTTTGTAGTGGTCATTTATCTCTTTTTAATGGATTCAGAATATAACTAGGGCATGGAGGAATCGAACCACCAACCTCTTTCCTATAAGGAAGGTTTTCTTCATTGAATGAGCACCCTTAAATAGAATATATTATATAATTTTACATTAGTGATCTAAGACACAAGCATGGTCTCGTTCAAAAGGTTCTATGGTCACAACAAAGGCAAGAGAGCACTCTACTTGACTAAGTATGGAACCTAACTCCAAGAGAAACTCATAGAAAACAAGTCATAATGTATATGTTAATATACAATTTTATTTTTCTTTTGAAACAAACAAAAAATAGACTAAAAATCACTCTATCACACAAGATCAAGAGGTGTATTCAGGGAAATAATCTTACTTGACCCTCCACTAGTACAAAATAAGAGATAAGTGACCAAATGACCAAAACAACTGGTCCCCACTGTTTTTGCAAGGGATAAATGACCAAATTTGAGAAATCTTAAGTGATCCAACTATAAATTACTAAGATAAATGACCAATCTGGTCACGAGATAAGAACTAAACTAAAAATGACTAAGATAAATGACCAATTTGATCATGGGTTAAGAACTAAACTAAAATTACCATATAACAATTGGTCATTTATTTGGTCATTTCTAGTTGTTATAATTTTGACAATGAATTTGTACAATTTACTAAAATTTAACACTACAGATGGATTCAAAGGCCTCCTAGAAAGGGGTCTTTGAATCCATATGCAGTGTTCAAATTTAGTAAATTGTAACATTGTAGATGGATTCAAAGACACAATTTTATCATTTAAATTGTGTCACTCGACGAAAAATATGGAAAAATATACTTATGCCCCAACCTCATGTGGCCTACACTAGAGTTGTATGTTATCCCCTCTGTGATGTTCTAGTGAGATATCAAATTGACTGTGATGTTTTTATTAACATCATTATACGTCCCATCGACATACCACAACATTTTACTGCAAGAGTGACATTAATTTAACCCATACGAGAAATAATCAACATTTAAATGTTGAAGGGGAGAATATTTAATTTTGTTACAATGTTTCATATGGTATAGCCAATATATATGTGTGTGTTACAAAATTCAGGATAAAGGTCAAAATGATCTCCGTTGTTATCTGCAAACTAAGTGCATAGTTAAAAATAATTAGATGAAGTATTTTATTAATGTCGTTTGCTCACGTGATGAGCTAGGAAAAAATGTTTTTAATATTAAACACCTTTCCTTCTACATATAAGAATTCTACAAAGTGTTGTATATCAACTGAAAATTTTGTATGAGAGTCCATATTCCAAGCCACTCAATCACAAATTAACCAATAATTTTCTTATAACATTGTTGGAGAAAAAGCATGTCGTGCTTTTGCTCAAAGTTCAATGTATCAAAAGATCAATATGAACTAATTTTGTGTGTTGTCGATGTTATTGCCCCTAGTAGCACTCCGCTTCGTCTAGGTGTTCACGTGTTCAATTCATTGTCTTGTGGGTTTCCTTCATTTCTCATGCACACCTACCGATTGTACTCTACGTGGACGATTTCATTCGTTTTCTTTGTGTCCCATTGACTAATAACATCTGCAAATTTTGCTGTTCTCGTTAATGGTGCACCCTCATCTTTTTTCCAAGCTTCTCGCGGCATAAGACAGGGATGTCCTCTATCGCCTCTGATCTTTATCCTAGTTATCGAGGGACTTAGCCTTATGATTGCTGATGCTAAACAGAATGGTTTGATTAAGGGTATCCAGATCTCCAATGATCTTGTCATCACACATCTCCTCTTTGTTGATGATGTTTTACTTTTTGGAATGGGTACTGTGGCTGACTGGATTGCATTTAAGGTGATACTTGATTCCTTTTGTGAGGCCTCAGGCATGAACATAAACATGGACAAATCCTGTTTTCTGCACTACAACGTGAAAGATAGCATCAGGAGAGGGGT
>LPNX010012189.1:119333-187124 GCA_001517045.1 Pseudotsuga menziesii
CTTTTACTCCTTTCAGCCTATTGATCAGTATTTACTTTTTGGTTCCTATTTTGTGATATTTCAGCATGTATGTTTTGTGACAGCCTGGACTGATATGTTTAAAGGATACAGAACTACAAATTCTGACCTGATTTATCAGGAGTGATGAATAAGTCTGAGGAGCATCAGACTTAGTTTTTTCACATCTCTTCATACTTGCCTGATGGCTGGTTTATTTAGTCTTGCATGCTGATGGTCTTTCAGTATTATGTCTTTTGCTGGACATTGACTGTTTTTGCTGTCTTGAATGGCATTTTTGCTGGTCGTTGACTGTTTTGCTGTCTTGTATGGCAGTTTTATGTGTGCTGGTACCATATATTATAGCTGTGCTGAGATGATGATAAATCTCTTGATGTTAGGCTGATCTGTGGGAGCTTTTCACTCAAGCAGTCTTTATGTAACTGATAAAGATGTCTTTTGATTCTATATGAATATCATAGACTGGTAATTTTTCTTCTGAAAAAAAAATATATCATATTAGTTAGTTGATTCCAAGATTTATATATTTGCTTGAGATTTAAGTAAACATAGAAAACATGATTTTTAATAGTTATACTTATATATTAGGTAGTTAATTTCAATTTTTTTATGTTTCTTGATTTCTTTTATAAATAAAGAATGTAACTAATATTATATATTAGTTAGTTCATTTCAAGAATTGAAACACATTTATATTTAGATAATATAATAGTAAAATATATAATATATGTATTATATATTTATAAGGTGTGTAATGTATTATATATTTATAAGACATGTAATTAATTAGTCAAGTAAAAAAACAAAATATAACCATAGACTACTATTTTTCCCTCCTATCTTTCATATTGAATTTTAAATTCACGTTTATTTCATAGATTCATTGTAATGGAGCACCAAATTCATCCCTATGTTTGCAATATTTACAATGGGGGTTGAATGCACATATAGTTCTTCAATGCTTCTCAATAGAGAACAAAATTCACTTTGATATCTTTGATTCAAGGGTTTTATGGTCACAATTTTTCCATGAATTATTTTGAGTGATTTATTCATGGATTGTGCAGGATCAACAACTAAAATGGAAGCAAGTTTCAATAGTTTCAACAGATGTTAGAGTGTAATTAATATGCATTCTCAAAATTTTATATTCATATGCCCCTGGGTTGTGCATAATCTTGGGAGCATGTTTTATGGAAGGGGATGGGAGCTATTTTCACCAACCAACTTGTTCAATGGGATATCAAGTTGTAGGAATATCTCAACAAGAAGCTTGTCAAGGCCAAATATACCAATCGACGAAGGTTTGTTGGTAAGTTAAATGCTCTACTCATTTTCCTCTTTCATTTAGGTCTCATTTGAGATTTCATGTCAAATAAAATGGTTTTGGCTAGTAGAGGGAGGATATTTTTTAGCTTTAGATTCCACTTTCCTCCTCCTCATTGTTATCGGGTGATAAATCCCACCTAATTTAGAGCCATCCCAAGGATATTCGCTTTAAATCCCATGAATAAACACCAATTGTTGATTCCCATGGATAGATACTATCGTGGATAGATGTTGGTTGATTCTATCTTGTGCGTATATTTCTTTCACTAAGGTTTTTGGGATCCTGGTCATAAACTAATGCCCAAAATAATTTCATGAATCCATCGTTGGATATGTAGAGAAAGGAAGTTGCAATTTCATTTAAATATTATTGAAGGGATTAAGAAACACTTCTGAAGAATGAAACTACTGTACTGTATATACTTTGCATTTATTGTTCCTAAAGTTTCTCTTATATCCACTATAATGGCCTGCACAAATTATATGTTGAGACCTTGGCATGTTAGGCTTGGGTATGTGAATTATGGTAAGTCACATGATAGGTTATTACCAATATAGTTATAGAATTTCCAAATACTTATGCCTCTAGAGTCATGAATTAGGGAAACACCACCAACATGCTTTTGATACAGGTAAGGCACGGAGTGGAAAAACATCGCTTGCATCTAGTTCGTAATGAATTCTTGTGTTGAGTACCTTCTCAATTATATTGATGAATATAGTAAAGAGTTTGTTGATTTTGTTGAAATAAAAAATAAAATATTTGAAGTATTGCAAAACCTTAATGCAAGTCTAGTTGAAATCAAAGACCTTAATGCACTAGTTGAAATCAAAGAGGCAGTAGGATTAGTTGCTTGCACAAATGATAGAGGTGAGAGTACCAAGGAATAGCTCGAATCCTTTTGTAATTAGCATGGTAATATTTGTAATCGACATGTTAATAGATTGCAAATAAAATTTCGTCATACACCTTGGAAAAATAAGGTCACTAAGAGGATGAATGGGACAATAATAGATATGTCTAGATGATTGTTGCATTTTAATTTTTATCCATAGAAATTTTGGGTTGATTTATTTCATGCGCTACACACATTATGAATAGACTGTTACTCCAAAAGAGGTATAGGGTGGTAGAAATCACATTATGGGTATTTTAAAGTTTTTAGATGCACTACAAATTATTTATGATAACTAAGAAATTAGAACCCAAAAATGATTATTGTGGAATAAAGGGAGGAACCTAAGTCATATAGATTGCATGATTTAGTAAAGAAAGAAGTGTTTGTGAGTAGAGATGTTTGTTAAAATTTAACATCTAGATATGATTTGATAGAGGTCACAATATTTTTCAATCATTAGCATACTTTAAAACATGTAAATATGAGATATTATAGAAGTAGTAGATGAAAAATATACAATCAATAAAAGAAAACCATCCACAAGTGTACAAAGTTTTACACTAGGGAAAACCTTTCCAAGGAATAAAAACCCCGACAATGAAAAATATTCCTTAATATGAGATGACTGATTTTTTACATGGGAAAACGTACAACATAATATTTTCCTCTATGGAAAACATACCAAGATAATCCTACATATGAAGTATGAGTTCTGATTTAATCCCTTTCACAGATGATGTAAGCCCTTAAGGATTAATATCTCAACCAAAATAATTTTGATTGAAACCCTGAGATCAATGTTTGTCCCCGAGTTCAGAGCTGGAGAAAATTGAAACCCTGAGAGTAAGTTTTAAACCCTTAGAACAAATTAAGACCCTACTATTGAGGCCTGCAACAGATCGAAACCCAAAGATGGATATGTTGTCAACAAATTGGAACCTTGAAATGGATCAGAACCCTAATTTAGTGGTGTTAACAATATATCAGAACCCTAACGATCATATGAGGAAACTCAAAACTCTGAGAGTCAGAATGAGGCTAATTGAAACCCTGAGTATCCTTTAACACTCAGATTGTGACTCTATGTATGCTTATTTGATAACTCAGAACCCTAAACACCCTTCACAAACTCATATTGAAAATCGATGTATGTTGATATGATAATATGGAATACTGAACAACCTTAAAAAACTTAGATCGAAACTTTGTGTATGCTGATATGTAACTTGAGCATCCTTCACAAACTAATTAGTTCTTTCTAAGATAAGAGAGAGAGAAGATACCAACATGTAACCCCCTGAAATTTATTTTTGGATCAGAGATGAATATGTCTTATATCTTATTGTTCAAATGTGAGATCCTCTCTATTTATATTTTACCTTTTGGATTCAAACCCTTAGTCTTAGGAATAAACAAATAGTAAAATCCACTTAGTTAGGATTTTATATTATTTTATTTTCACTTTTTAACTCTTCACAAAATAATTTGACTTTTATCTTGGAATTTTGGTCTTTCACTAGTGGGCTCTTAGTCCTTCACTTTGGGATCTTGGTCTTTCACTGGGGTTCTCAGTATTTCAATGGGGTTCCATAACCACAACAAGTCATATGAATCATTCTTCTTGGTATTCATGGTCCACACGTGCCAACTTAAAGTACATCATCATAAATAAGGAATATCATTCAATGTTCTTCTTTTTCTCCTCACTAACACCAAGGTCATGTCCCAGGTACTTTAACAAGGGGTGTATAGTCCCTTGAGAAGGTCCCATAGCCCAATGAGTAAGGAGATAAGTACATAACTTGCCTAAACCTAGTATAGGGATTTTAGTGATGACCTAGTAATTGACTAGGTGTACCAGCCTCAGGATGCTTCAGGTTGACCAATGTCGACTACTTGGTAACTGACCAATTACCTCCATTCTCCTAAATAATGGATTTCATCCCTAAGCTGAGTTTCATTCCTAGACTGGTATCCAATCCCTGGCAACTGAATAGGTTCCTCCATTCTCCTAGAGAATGGATTTCATCTCGAGGATGAGCTTCAGTCCTATATTGCTATCCAAACCCTGGTAACTGACCAGATGTCTCCATTCTCCTAGATAATATATCTTAGCCTCAGGATGAGCTTCAGTACTAGACTAGTATCAAATTCTTGGAAACTGACTAGTTGCATCCATTCTCCTAGTGAATGGCTCTCATTGCTACTAAAAAATCAACACTCCATCTCAATGTGAGGGGCATTCTATGCAATACCAATCTTGTCTCAGAAGTACACAAGCTTAGTCAATTATAGGGGCTTGGTGAGAAATATTCTAATCTGTACAAATGTATTGAAGTCTTACGGTACCTATTTGGACCATATCTTTAATGAAGTGATACTTCATATCAATGTATTTCGACTTGTCATGAAACACTGGATTCTCTAAAAGCTTCAAGAAACTCTAGATACCACAATGGATATCAGTTGGTTCAAGATTTCCACTCAACAAATAAAAGAATATATTCCTAAGCCACATTGCTACTTTGCAGGAATCACTCGTAGTAATATATTCATCTTCTTCTTTGCTCTGAGCTATGGAACCCTATTTCTTGTTGGAGTAGGATATCATGGTTGATCCCATACTAAAGCAATGACTGAATGTTCTTTTTCAGTCCACTGCAATTCCTTCCCAAGCATAACCAAGTAACATCACTCCATTGTTGGAAGTGTATCTGAGCCCATAATCAATAGTGCACATGTTTCACAACCACCCAATGTATTTGCTTAGGATAAGACATAAATTAAATCAATGCACTCACTACATAGCATATATCTGGTCTAGTATGTACTCAGTACATCAATGATACAATAGTCTCAGTGGTACAAAGTAGGATTCAAGGAGCTGACACATGTATCTTATTTAGGTTTTATACCATAGGTGTGTTTAGGGATTGCAGTCCATCATCCTACATCTTTCAGGAGCTCAATTGTGCACTTCCTCCCTCTGAGAGAGATCTTTCCTTAACTCTGAGATCAATAAGAAGGTGCTCCTACCTTGTCCATAATAATGTAGTAGTTACTGTCTCTGTGCTGGAACACCAAGACCCCTATGCCTCTTAACTCCCTCTCCAAATGGGAATCTTGCATAGAACTAATTTGTTTCTTTTTGAAGTGATCTCCCTCTTACACTGAGCTTACCAATTTCTTATGTTTAGTAAGGAACAAGTCATCAACATGTAAGAGAAATACTAGAGGATGGTTCTGAATAACTTTAAGATACAAGTTGGGGTTAGCAACAAGCCATGAAGGTAACTGTCAAATCTTGCATATCATTTTATTGGAGTACAAATGGAAGGTTCTCTTTTGTAATCATATGACTTAGTTGACTCTATCATGCCGACACTTAGGAGGATGAACGTTTAGAATAGCGGGTCTTTCATCTTGTGGGGCCTCCTACTCCCTCTGTATATGAGCACTCAACTCCCTTTGGAACTGTGCATCCAACTTTAAACATAAATAAGATCTAAAAAATTCATCACTTGTCCTTTAGAGAATTTCATATCATCCCTCCTCTTGTAGGTATTTCCTACAAGTTAAATTCAGTCTGATAGTCAGCAATAACCAAATTTTATTGCAATATCAATTTCACATAATGACATAGTCTTAGCATACATCCATATACTAGGAATCCATATAGATACTAGTAGTCACACATTAATGCAATATGTCATCAAAATATGTTTCAACATAAAACATGGCAGTTTAGAGAATCAAACATAGGTGGGATAAAGAGTCCTCCCTCTTAATTTGTGTCTCCATGCAAAAGACACAATCATGTCATGATCAAGTGTCTTTGAGTTTTCTTCATTATAAACCAGTGTCCTTTAGATACAAGTGTGTCATTGTATCGTAAGCTATTAAGTGTGCATTATATCATTCTTAAGATCTCATGTATAATCACATATTTATTTTTATAATATTGGTAAGATCATAAACCTAGATATGAAAATTTTAATACATATGGTCATGATTATTTCATACATAGATGAACTTTATTATATCTACTCAGGTAAGTAAACTTCTTTTCACATGCATACTCTGATCACATTGTTCAATGAATCACAAATCTCTTTAGAATGTCAAATTGACATAGTGAAATGATCAAACTGGAAGATGTCATGATCATGTAAACCCTTGATAATTAATGATCATGATGAGAAGATACACAAGTCAAGATCTAAACAAAATAAGAGTTAAGTAAGATTCTTACTCACCATAGGAAAACACACCTGAGTTAAAACTTTTGGGATTACTAGTTATATTTGACATGTCTCTTCAAGGGATCATCAAGTCCATAGCCTACCAATTCCATCATCTCTTTTTTTTATTTTACACCTAGGGAATAAAATACAAACACCACTAGAATTTATATCCAAATATGAATGGTACACCATTCCTTTAGGGAAACACATATCTTCGTTCCCTTTGATTATGAAGTATCCTAAAACATCAACCAAGTAGCCACCCTCTACAATCAACTCCTTAGTAGTGAGGTCATATAAATGGTGAAGCCACTAGAATCCGCAACCTTTAAATCATTGGTTAACTCCCCTATGCCACATATTGTAAATTTAAGTTGATTTAGGGTCCCCTTACTGATGAATTCAATTGCAGTCTCTTTAAAATGCAAACTTTCCAAGTTCTCTACTTCCAAAATAAACTTGTCTAAGCTCACATTTTTGACATAAAATTTTAAGTCCCTTATGTCGTGTTTGTTCAAAAAATGGAGACCTTGTTTTCTACGTCCGTACTGATCATAGCCAAAGATCAATGTTGTCCATGAGATCACATATTGTTAGGGATTTCTTTAAAAAAAAAATTGTAGTGTTCGTCAATTCTTCCACACTTGGAATTCATGCCAATGAGAGTAATTCCCACATCTACCCATGGTTTAAATTCAATTTTAATGGAGTAGATGTGGAGTTGCTTTCCTTGGTCTAGAATTTCTATACTAATAGATACACTAATAATGTCGACTTGATGGAGGAGTCTTGAAGCTTCCCCACTTATCCCATTTTGCGCATATATGCTTCTTGTTTGTAGGTGGGATTTACCTCAAATTGTATTACTAACTTCAATCCAACTCAATCCAGGCTCTTACTTCCTTGATTTGCATCATACTTCTTGTTCATGTTTCATATTCCCACTTTTCATCCAAGGAAAACATGTTAAGGTCGGTATGAACCTAAACTGTCTCCAAATAACACTCAAACAGGAAGACTATACTTCAAGAGCATCGTCTATTCAAGTCAAATTTGCAATATTATTAACTTATATCTACAAAAATTCATAGATCTGAACCAAGATCTACGTAGGCAACATTAACCTTCTCAAATATTTTGATCTTCATGTCCTCGACTCTGATACCATGTTAAGATTTAACATGTAGATTTGATTTGATAGTAGAAACAATATTTTTCAATTATTATCATACTTTAAAATATATGAATATGAGATATTATAGAAGCGGTAGATGAACAATAAACAATCATTAAAATTCAAGCATCCACAAGTGTACAAAGTTTTACCTCGGGGAAAACCTTTTCAAGGAATAAAAACCCCACCAATGAAAAATATTCCATAATATGAGATGAATGAGTTTTTACATGGGAATAAGGACAACATATAATTTTCCTCTAGGGAAAGCATACCAAGAGAAGCATGTAGATGAAGTATGAGGCATGATGTAATCCCTTTCACATCTGATGTAATCCCCTTAGGAATTAATATCTCATCCAAACGAATTCTGATTGAAAGCCTGATATCAATGTCTAACCCCAAGTTCAGAGCTAGAGAAAATAGAAACCTTAAGAGTAATTCAGAACCCTGAGAAAAGTTCAAGACCTTCCTGTTGAGGCTTGTAATAGATCAAAACCTAGAGATGGAGCTTTTGTCAACAAATTCGAACCTTGAAATGGATCAAAACCATGAGTTGGTGGTGTTAACAATAGATTGGAACCTTGAAGATTAGATATCAGGAAAATAAAACCTCTAAGAATAAGATTGAGGAAAATCAGAACCCTGAGCATACTTTAACACTCAGATTGGGATTTTGTGTATGCTTATTTGATAATAGCACATAACCATGAAAAACCTTCACACACTCAAATCATAACTTTCTTTATGCTGATATGATAATATGGAACCAAGAACATCCTTCAGAAACTCAGATTGGGACTCTATGTATGCTGATATGTAACCTTGAGCATCCTTCACAACCAGATCAAATCTACCCAAGATAGGAGAGAGACAAGATACCAACATGAACCCCCCTGAAATTGATTTTTGGATTAGAGATGAAGATTCCTTGTATCTTATTTTTCAAATGAGAGAGATTATCTATTTATATTTTACCTTTGAGAGTCAAATCCTTAGTCTTAGGATTAAACAAATAGTAAAATCCACTTATTTAGTATTATACTATTTTATTTTCACTTTTTTACCCTTCACAAAATAATTTGAATTTTATCTTGGACTTTTGGCCCTTCACTAGTGGGATATTGGTATTTCACTGGGGTTCTTAGGATTTCAACGAGGTTCCATAACCACAAAAAGTCATCTGAAGCATTCTTCTTGGTATTCATGGTCCACACGTTCCCACTCAAAGTAAATAATCATAAATAAGGAATATTATCCATTGTTCTTCTTATTCTCCTCACTAATACCAAGATTATGCGCTAGGCACTTCAACAAGGGGTGGCCAGTCCCTTGAGAAGGTCCCATATCCCACTATCAAAGGAGAGAAGTACATCACTTTCCTATACCTATTATAGGGATTCTAAAAATGAACTGGTAACTGACCAGGTGCCCCAACCCCAAGATGCATCAAGTTTACCAATGTCAACTACTTGGTAACTATCCAAGTACCTCCATTCTCCTAGAGAATGGCTCTCAACCCCAGGATGATATTTAGTCCTAGAATAGTATCCAATTTCTAGTAACTGATCAGGTGCCCCAATTCTCTCAAGCTCTCTATGCTCCTAAAAAATCAACAATATTAAAGTTGATAAAGATTCAATGTTAACAATGTTAGTCCTTAGACTATTGCGGCTTTACCATAGGTATTTTAATGTAAGTCTCCCCTTGTTTTAGATTTAGTTGATGATTAAGTTTATATACACTCAATGAATTCCAGTTTAGATAGTAATGATATTAATGGTGTTTCTAAAAATGCTACTTCTCATTTTAATAATGATACCCCTTCTACAGGTGAAGCAAGAATTCTTGAAAATGCATAGGACGAAAATGATGAAATCCATGATAGGAAAATAAGGTTGTTTGTGAAATTCATCAAGGAAGTATGATATGTCCTCCACAATGTAGTAATGGAAATGCACCAATAGCCAAGTTAATGAAAAATAATAAACCCACTTCTTATGGGTAGGCTAAAGGAAAGGAAGAATAGGAGGAACCTATGCAGGTAGAAAACAACGCTTTGATGAAATACCGAACTTGTGAGTTAGTACCCCTTACAATAGATGAAATCCTTGTTGGTCACTTGGTTGCAACTGAATTTATAAAACAAAGTTAAATTCAGATGATGACATAGAGAATTTATAGGCTAGAATATTTCCTAAAGGATTCAATAAAAAGAAGCCAAATCCTATGCAGAAACTTGTGTTCCAGTTGTTAAGATAAATACTTTCAAACTCATTTTTTATTTAACAACTAGTATTTGAGGGGGGAGATCCACCAAATGGATACGAAAATAATATTTGCAAATGGGTTCTACATGAAGACAACTATATGTAACATCTACCATAATTTGTGGATCAGAAGTATCCAAACTGTGTTTGCAGGTTAAACAAGTCACATTGTGGTCATAACAATTAAGCAAGTGCCAAGGGTTGGAATGACAAATTGATAACCATTTTTTGAACTGTGGCTTTAGAAAGGGAATAGAAAATTCAAATAGCTACACTAAGAAGGTTTATGGTGATATTTTTGTTGTTATTTTATATCAGATTTGGTATTTACAGGTTCCAACTTGGTTCAGTTCCATTATATTCTAGGAATCAAGTTTGGATGTTAGAAGATAGTATATTTATTTCACTGCTAATGTATATGAACCATGTGAACAAAATTCTAAGTGGACCATCTCAATGAGTAACTTTCAAACATGTAATATCTTTAATGAAATAGTGTATAAAAGTGTGTAATGCATGCTTCAAATGATGATTTTTTTCCATTAGTAGGGTCGAGCGATGGCCAAGGTAGGGTATGAAATGGTGGAAGGATATTCCAACTATCCTTCATATAAGCATCTAAGAAGCATGTTTGGTGTCAACTCTATATGTCATGTTCACAATGCTTTGAAAAAGGGTATATGCCATCAAATACTCTACTCATAGCTTTCCATGATGCAAAGACTTTACTTTCCCCAAAACACACTGTTACATGCATACATGATGCTTAAATAATGAGAGAACAAGATGCATTTTCTAATAGAAGGGGATATGAAAACCTGATCCATACTTTGACCCAACATGGTGCTGAAACAAGGGTTGTTTTGTCTAACAGACATTAATTCCAACCATAACTTGATTATTTTACAATTTGTTCTACACTTATGTTTGGATTTGTTAAAATCACTCCACAAATTTTACAACCTATGGTTTCTACCCTTTCTCATCCCTTTTTCTCATTTATAATGCATAGAAATATAAGCCAAAAGGGATCTATGGTATAAATTTCAAACAAGTCTCATACAAAAACACTTGAGTTGGGTCACAGATTTCCTTACCATAATAGTACATAATGCAGGGACAAATTTCATCCCACATTTTGGGTTTTGTATGGTTGTAACCATGCAATAATTTGTGCCAATATCTAGTTCGACACCATGGGTTTCCCATATTGTTGGAAATAGAAGGATGTAACCCTCTTTGATATAAAAGGTTGTACTATTCATGCATCTTATGCAAAATCTTATTCAAAACAATAGCTTTGACAGAATCTAACCATGCATATTTCCTCTATTGGATCAAAGCTTTCTACTATGGACCAAAATCCCAAGTGTTTCATATGCTCCTTCCAAGATTGTCTAAAACTCAAACATCAAAACAACAAGCAAGAAAAGCATCAAGGAATGACCCGAATACAACATCACTCATAAAATATGTAATTGTAGTTGAATTTTAACATAATCTTAGTGACAATCAACCAATCATGCAATCCTCACTCTCTTCCATGATAGCTTGCTTCCAAATCCAATTTTTTTGTATTTGGACAACAAATCCACTTTTGCATCCTCATATTATCCAATTAAATCATCAATCCTAGGCAAAGGATACTTCAATCTTTTTTTGGACTAACATAAAAGAAACAAAGGATATGCAAACAATTTCATTGTTCCATGTTCCATGAGTTCTTTCTCTTGCTTCTTAAATTCGTCAATATCCAATAGACAATTTTTGTACATTAGAATGTTTCTAATTAAGACATAAGTTCAATCACATAAAATGATAGCACTTTTTTGAGGCATCCTTTCAACTATAGGAAAAATTCCTTGTAAGAAACATAAATTATGCAATTGTTTTTTCGTTGGACTATTTTTTCTTTGGACCCATATGACTTTTTTTACACATCACACATTTATTTTTTCATTCACGTGAAAACTATCAAGACAAACCATTGGACATCAAAAACTAAAAAATGTTTTATCTACTTCCTCCCTACTTGTATGTTACACAGGTTCAAGAATTGCATACTTAAAAAATTCCTCTCTGCAGTAGAATATCTCCTTATATGGATTACATAGTATATGATTCATTCGCCTAGGAGTTCATTGGTGTGTGGTGATTCTTGACATGAGAGCTGGGAAGTGTAACATAGTTTTTGGCCATGTGAAGTTCATTTTTATTTGACCAAAAATTTATATCATCTCACTCCAAAAAAACATATTCCCAAAATATGCTTGTAAACTTAGGTGTATCTACAGTAAAAAGGTTGATTACAAAGGCTACACACTCAATTATGGGGACCATTATTGCTTTTTAATTTTTCCCTTATTACTTTCTTGACATATATTAGCAATGGATTTTAGTGTGAGCTCCTCTAGGAATTTCTTGTTGTAGTCTCATTTGGGGCTGCATAGACTGATATTCATCTTCCATTTTATTTTATGACAAAATTCTTCCCATCATCACTACATGGAAAGTGTGCCCATACTCAATATGGGAATTGTTAGTTTTTTCAACATTCAATCTAGCATTATGATCTTAGGATCTTTTAACTGAGAGAATAACAAGCACAAAAATAAAACATAAGCACATCACAACAGACAAGAGGCACAAAGAGTTTTCCTCGGGGAAACCATAAAGGAGAAAACCCCGCAACTTCCTCAGAGATAGAATCAACACCAAAACAATAAAACCGGAAAACAGTAAGATGATCTCCTGACAGCAACAGTCTCTCTCTCTCACACTGAGAGAGCTTCTCCTCTCTCACTCATGCGCCCCAATGAGTGAGTGTGAGTTTTGCAAGTGAGATAAATAGAGAGGCTCACTCTCTATTTATATTATTTCATTCGCTTGAAGTGCACTCCAACATGTCAGCCTCACTTAACAATTACTTACTAGAGCCGACATCTCTAGGAGTGTCTAATAACCCTAGTGGCCCACCAATTGTGGGGAATTTACCTCCTTCGAACAATAGGAGGGTAACACAGTGGTGGGGACTATTTCCTTAACTTACAATGACTCACCTACGGTCAACTTCACCAGGATAGTCTAATAACCCAAGGGCCCCACAACTGTGGGGACTTTAACCCTTGACCAATAGGATGGTTACCCACAATGACTTGACATGACTTTCTCATTATAGAAACTTCCCAAAATAAACATCAGGGTATGACATGACTCAAATACATTACAATACATCCCGGAATGAAAATCGGGTTACAATAGATAAGAAATACAAGTGAATACATTCCGAAGTTACAATTACATCAACACTCCCTCTTAACTAGGAAGGTATTCTCTTGACACAATTTATCAACACAAGTCTTCTTCTCTATTTCATCTGGGTCATCGTTAGGTATTTGTCATCTTCAGGTCATCTTCATCTTCAAGTCATCTTCATCTGTAAGTCATCTTCATTTGGATCTGGATCATCACTTGATCTAGATCATCATCACTGAATCTAGATCATCACTCAATCTGGATCATCATTCACTGGATCTAGATCATCACTGGATCTGGATCATCACTAGGCATCATCACTGGATCTGGATCATCACTCGATCTGGATCATCACTTCTAGATCTGGATCATCACTCGATCTGGATCATCATCACTAGACTAGATTTGGATCATCACTCGATCTGGATCATCACTGCTGGATCTGGATCATCACTCGATCTGGATCTCTTGGAGTCATCATACTGGATTTAGATCATAGCTCGATCTGGATCATCACTACTGGATCATCATCACTGGATCTCGATCATCACTCGATCTATATCATCATTGGCTACCATCACTGGATCTCGATCATCACTCGATCTATATCATCATTGGCTACCATGACTGGATCTCGATCATCACTCGATCTGGATCATCACTGGCTATCATTACTGGATCTCGATCATCACTCAATCTGGATCATCCCTGGTGCTATCTCATGATTCTTCTCGTCATAGGAAGTTCTACAGAGCCAGCCCTTTTTCATGCTGGTTATAGGCCTAACCTCCATGTAGGTCTTCTCCGGCACTTACATCTGACCTACTCGTTAGAAGGGCCTAGCACTCACATTCACCAGCATGATAGGACACAACTACTATCATCTGTGAAAGGGCTTCATCACTTACATCTAACCTACTCGTCAAAAGGGCACAGTACTCACATCCATCCAGGCTGGAACACATCCTGCTCACAATGATTGAAGAGTTTTGCACTTCCATCCAGGCCGGAACCACATCCTGCTCACAATGATGAAAGAACTATGTTCTTTCACCCAGGCCGAAACCACATCCTCCTCACAATGATGGAAGAACTATGTTCTTCCACCCAGGCCAGAACCACATCCTGCTCACATTGATGAAAGACTCTCATCCAGGCGAGAACACATCCTACTCACAATGATGAAATGGCTCTGCACTTACATCCATCCAGGCAGGAACACATCCTGCTTACAATGATGGAAGGGCTTTCACTCACATCTCATCCTATAGGAACCGATCCTACAGTCATATCAGAATGGCCCCCAGTCCTCCTTGACTGAGCTACCTGGTAACTGACTAGGTGCCTCCATTCTCCTAGAGAATGGTAGTTTCCCTTACCTCCGACCTACTCGTCGGAATGGCCAACACTCACATCTGACATGGAAGGAACTTAATCCTTTAGCCATGACAAAATGGTTCAGCCCTTACATCTGATCAAGTGGGAACATATCCCTCTATAACATCAGAATGGCTACTCAGTCCTAGACCGAGTGTTCCTGGTACCCTACCAGGAAGCTCCATTCAAAGAATGGAAATTTCCCTTACATCTGTCCTACTTGACAGAATGTCCAGCACTCATATCTAACATGGAAGGAAGCAATCCTCTCACCATGACAGAATGGATCAGCCCTTACATCTGACCTACTCGTCAAAATGGATACTGATCTCAGCACTCATATCTAACATGGAAGGAAGCAATCCTCTCACCATGACAGAATGGCTCAACCCTTGCATTTGACCATGGAAGTAACCAATCCTCTCACCATGTCAGAATGGCTATGGGACTCATCACTTTCCCTTGGAGGAAATCTCGATCTGGAGAACACCAAGCTTCTCCTTGAAGTACTCAAACTCCAGCCTAGCCAATGGCTTCATCAATACATCAGCTATTTATTCCTCCATCACAACATACTAGAGCTTCATTGATCCCCTCTGCACCATATCCCTGATATAGTGGTACTTGATCTCGATATGCTTCGACTTGTCATGGAACACTGGATTCTCTGACAACTTCACGCAACTCTAGTTGTCACAATGTATACAAGTAGCATCCAACTGGAGATCAAATAAATGAGACAGTAGCTTCTGTAGTCATACTGCCTCACAACTAGCTGAACAAGCTGCAACATACTCTGCCTTAGTTGTACTCAGTTCCACACAGGATTGCTTCCTGCTAAACCAAGGATCACACCTAACCCCATACTGAAGCAACACCCTAAAGTTCTCTTCCTATCGATGGCACTGGCTGCCCAATTTGAATCAACATAACCCTCCAGGTTAATCTTTTGATTCGCATCGTACATGAGCCCATAATCAACTGTATCCTTCAGGTATCTTAGAATATGCTTTGCAGTAGTCAAATGAACATGTCTCAGATCTATCAAAAACTGGCTCAAGGTGTTCACGGAAAAGCAAATATCTGGTCTTGTGTTTGTCAAGTACATCAATGACCCAATCATCTGACGATACATCGTAGCATCAACTGAATCTGATGAAGCATCACTCAACAGCTTCAGGTTCGATGCCATAGATGTGGCCATAGCCTTGCAGTCCATCATCCCAAACCTCTTCAGGATCTCTACTGCATACTTCCCTTGTCCAAGGAAGATTCCATCTGTACTCTGCCACACCTCCATACCTAGAAATTAATGCATCATCCCCAAGTCCTTCATCTCAAACTCAACAGCAATATTTCTGTTCATATCAACAATCAACCCATCTGTACATGTCACAAATAGATCATCTACATATAGTAGAAGCATCACTGGGTTGCCATCTTCAACCTTGTAGTAAAGGTTGGAATCTACTTTACTCTCAGTAAAGCCTAGAGTCATTAGTAATCTGTCCATCCTGTCGTACCATGTCGAAACACAGGATATTTTGTAGTCACTCCCTCTGAAGTGGAGCATCATACTCCCTCTGTCTTTCATACTCTATGCACTGAAACATTCTGTACCGGAGTGACAAGTAGCTTCCTATGCTACTACTATTCTATGTGACTATCTAGTGTATAAACTTGCATCTTCAACCTTGTAGCAAAGGTTAAGATGTTCATCAAGCTCATCATGTATATGTCTCTACTCTTACTGGCTGCAAATGTCTCTTCATAGTCTAGGCCTTCTTTTCGTGAGAAGCCTCGTGCTACGAATCTTGCTTTGTATCCCACGATGTTTCCATCTACTACATGATGGAACTATGAACTTCCCTTCACGTATTGATACTGCATCATTATTCTTGAACTGGTCTTCTTG
Source organism: Pseudotsuga menziesii (assembly GCA_001517045.1). Classification (NCBI taxonomy): domain Eukaryota; kingdom Viridiplantae; phylum Streptophyta; class Pinopsida; order Pinales; family Pinaceae; genus Pseudotsuga; species Pseudotsuga menziesii. Next base: position 135,815 of record LPNX010012189.1, read on the forward strand.
GTTACTTCTTCATAGCTAGAAGGTTCTGCATCAATGATGTCGCTGCATTCATCATATCATTCTTTATCTTTGAACTATCGTCACTTGTTCTTCGGAACAAGTCTTCATTCTTCTTTGCTTGCAGGTGATTATATATGCGATCTTTCCTACAAGTCAAATGCATTTGTATGGTTAGAAACTTTTCATAAGGAATAGTCATACTGGAAAGTTCTTATGCATAAATATATGATCATGCAACTACTTTAGCCAATACAACATTCATCCATATCTCACTGAAACTTTCTAGATGCCTTCCATCTCTACTAGGACAACATTGAGATTGTGCACTAATCCAATATGTTAGCAAAGAGGTTTCATTCTAGATAAGTAGCAATGGAGAGTTGTATAGCACCATGAGATACTTACCCATCACATCCATATTAGTAGTATACTGTCGTTAATGCAAACATCCTATCATGCATAACACATCAACTGAATATAGACAAATGCATAACAAAACAATATCATGAAAATTGAATACTTATCTTTATTTGTTTCGTGGGTAGAATTCTTCTTGATCCTTCAACTTCATCATCTTCTTCATTCATAATAGCATCGTTTCTTATCCAAATGCTAGGATGGATAAGAGGTTCTTTAAGAGTTGAGTCCTTCTTATTCCTCATTGTTTGAGGGATCTTCTTTGGATGGTAAGAGCTTGATCTTCAGTTGCTTCCATCTTCTCTTCTATTATGAGTCGAGCTTCTTCTTCTTCTCAGAGTCTGCTAAAAGTAATCACTTTCTTCTGGCACACATTCCTCGAATGAATGAATCCCATGATCCTGGGAGGCCATTCAAGGTGGCCATCACCACTTCTGCATTCTTCACTTCTTCTTTTACCACTTCAAGTTGTTCTTTGATTTGAGAGACCCTTATGACTGCATGGTCTCTGCATTCTGGATCTTCACATTCTTCAACTGGTTTCTTAAGGTAAGACACTTGTAGTACAATTTGATTCATGACTGAATCAGCAATGATCTTCATGGCCTTGACCAAGTTCTTCTTGTGTAGGGCTTTGAGCCTCGTCTCCCTCTGGAACTGGAACCTCTCTACTCATGTAGGTGTCCAATTCATTTTCTTCATAGAGATCAAATACTTCCATGCTTGGAAGTTTTCAACTTCACCAAGCTTATCATCAAGCTGATGTGATAGATCACTTTGAAATGATAACCTCAAATGGAAATAGCAAAAGATTAGATCTTACTGATTTGAGGGGTCCATCCTGGTTTCGGAGTTGGCTGATCTAGGGTTTGTCACATAAACCCTAATTTTAAAAACTTGGAATATTTAAAATCTGATTGGATATAAATATATATCCCTTCAAATGGAGCTATCCAATGTACTCCTTTTCTGAAAACAGTGGAGGGAAGCTCCCGGAACAGGAAGCCCTAGTTTTCCAATTTCTTCTGCAGAAATTCCTGTCACTGTTTCTGTGATATCTCTGAACTTACTATTTCTATATGTATACAATTTTGTATTGAGGTGACCTAACATGTTCCTGATCCAAAACCATAGGATTCATCAGAATTGGATTCACCAATTGGGATTTATGATCCTTTTCCCAAGGTGACCTGTTACAGGACTGTTAAGAATAGCACAATTGTACGGATTTCCACATGTCACTGGTTCATCTTTCGAGTCTGATATTTGGACCACTGAAAGTAAGGTCCGTGTCCTTTTTGGAATATCTTCAGGAATTCCATTTGGACCTCTGTATCCCAAGATATTGCAGTTCTCCCCAGGTGTCCTGTTTAGGGATGAATTCTGGAAGAGGATGGAACCCTAACTTGGAGGGATCATATCTTCCATAATATAGAGAATATATGGCTGAATTTTGGCAAGAGTGTTCATCATAATTTTATATTCATACCCTGCAATTTTTCGCTCTTGAGACCTCGCCAATCTCAGGATATAGCGAATGTACCAAAACTTAGTTGTTTTAGTATTTAGGATTTTTCTAGCTTAGGGTCAAACTAAGGTTTGACTTTCCCATAGTTTCACCCAACCAAATTTCTTGATCCTTGTCTCTAAAATATGGTTTTGATGAGTATAAAAATCCTATGCTGGGCTCACTAAAAAATTCCTCTTCTGTAGAAATCCCTAATTTCCGCATCGAAAATTGAAAATGCTCGGAATCAAATTCCGCTTCGACAGAAAGATACGCCCTTCAATGGAGAGAAAACCTAGCATACTTTTGCTGATGGATTGTGGAGAGAGACCCAAAAAGTAAGAATCCCTAGCTTCTGTAGCTACATAATTCCTTCTTCTCAGGTTAGCTCTGATACCATGTTAGTTTTTTCAGCATTCAAGCTAGCATTATGATCTTAGGATCTTTTAACTGAGAGAATAACAAGCACAGCAATAAAACATAAGCACATCACAAGAGGCAAGAGACACAAAGAGTTTTCCTCGGGGAAACCATAAATGAGAAAACCCCACAACTTCCTCAGAGATAGAATCAACACCAAAACAATAAAACTGAAAAACAGTAAGATGATCTCCTAACAGCAGCAGTCTCTCTCTCTCACACTGAGAGAGCTTCTCCTCTCTCACTCATGCGCCCCAATGAGTGAGTGTGAGTGTTACAAGTGAGATAAATAGAGAGGCTCACTCTCTATTTATATTCTTTCATTCACTTGAAGTGCACTCCAACATGTCGGCCTCACTTAATAATTACTTACTAGAGCCGACATCTCTAGGAGTGTCTAATAACCCTAGTGCCCCACCACTTGTGGGGACTTTACCTCCTCTGACCAATAGGAGGGTAACATAATGGTGGGGACTATTGCCCCAACTTACAATGACTCACCTAAGGTCGAATTCACCAGGATAGTCTAATAATCCAAGGGCCCCACAACTGTGGGGACTTTAACCCTTAACCAATAGGAGGGTTACCCATAATGACTTGACATGACTTTCTCATTATAGAAACTTCTTGGAATAAACATCGGGGTATGACATGACTCAAATACATTACAATACATCCCAGAATGAACATCGGGTTACAATAGTTAAGAAATACAAGTGAATACATTCTGAAGTTACAATTACATCAACAAGAATATTACAATGCAATGTATCCTTTTACAACACTCTAGATTCTAGAAATATAATTTTAGATAAGAATCCATGGAAGGAGTTTATATTCCAACAAAGTTGCCTAGGACTTCCACCTCTCCCCAATCCCTTGTGACAAATTGATTGCATGGGTGAGACAGATCTAGGGGTATGAAATGTGTCTCTAGTGGTATTTGAACCTTGGTGGGGGTAGAAAATTACCCGACTTTACCATATGCCCCATCCCATGTTGACCTCCATTTTTTTTCCATAGGAAGATGTAAGTTACTGCAAAAGAGTAGAACAACAAAAACACATAACAATCTAGGATGTTTCCAATGTTCTCGAAATAAAAGAGTAGAACAAAAATAAAACTACTTTTGTTTGAAATTTAAAAGGTTATAGAACCCTTAGGGAGAGAGAGGGAAATGACAAGGAAACAAATAAAAAATGTATGGCTCTAGATGAAATTTGAATATTTCCTTAATTTTCTCAAACAACTCAAATCTCTATATTAGCTCAATTTTTATTGAATGATAAGATTGCTCGAGCCTAGTTGAATCCATCATTCAAGCGATATATTTCAATGCTAAGGCTGAGTACCACCCTTGCTTTCATAGGCTTGCTATCATGACCAATTGGTTTCAAGGAAGGATTAATGTTTCAAAGCACACTCTATTGGATTCCATTTCACCAAGCACAAGTAAGGCCACAATTCCAATTGGGAAGCCTTACAATTTCATGTGCATTGGTCAAAGGTAAGCTAGGATAGTGTTCAATAACCCACATTTGAAGTTCATAGATTAAGAGTGTATTAATAGTGATATAGCATGCAGTCACTCCTATCAATAAAATTGATCCAAGGTTTTCTTAATTATTGTTATTAATACTCTTGCATCCTAGCTAGTGTGATATACAAACACAAAGAGTGTGTTTCCTAAGCTCCATGACAATGATATAATTAATAAGAACTAATAGATGCATAATTGTAATTCATTTTAAAATATTTCGAAAGGAATGCATACTCTTGACAGTCTTATTCATGATTCTATAGGAGGATTGTGTTAACTATGAAATGCATTATTTTTTTTCCCATGATATAGTTTAGGATTTATTTTATGCCACCTGTTACCCTTCAAATTTTCATGTAGAATTTGAGGGTTCCTTCCAGCAATTGAAGTGGACACTACCAATAGGAAATATGGCAGCAAGCTATGTTAGATCATTTGTCTCAAAGTCAAAGAGTTGTTCAATCTGAAAATTTATCTTTGTTGACTTAGAAGCCAATCAAGATGCTCTACAAAACTATGGAATTAGAAAATGATGGTATCAAATCATTTGGTTGTCATTGTTACAAGAATACAGGAGCATTAAGGAGGATTTTCTAACTTTGTTTGGTGAGGAGTTGTATACATAGGTTGTATGTTAAGTGCACAATGCCAATTATGACAGAAGGAGGTTGGTGTTTAAAGAAATGTTTTGGAATCCACACATACTTTTCTTGAGAAATCAATTTCTAAAGAGAATCTCATGTCATATATGTCTAATTCGAGCAGAACTATAGCACAGACTGTTGAAAATGTGGATGGGAGTAAACATCAAGAAATGCTAATGGAAAAAGTTGGAGATGGTTGAGTTTTTGTTGATCCATCTGAAGGTTGCAAATCATTAGAAATTGATGAATTATCATTAGGTGAATATGTTGCTGCAACCTCTTCACAAACTGTAGGGAATTCATAATGAATTGGAACTATTAGGAAGAATGTGAATCCACGAGTATAACATGAATAATTGATTCCTTGTGAATCTTTGATTTGGTGCATTTATTGATTTAGGAGCATCCACAGATGGGATAATACACATTCCCATGCTCAACGACTCCTTTTTCAAACAAGTAAGCAATGTGGTTTCCATTGGACAAGAGGTAACTGACAGCAAATATAGAAGAACATAATCCACTTATATCGTAAGATGGAGCGTGACAAAGTGACATTAGATAGATTTTGTCTTCTTGGTGAATGCATTGTCTGTGTATCATGATTGCTAATATATTGATTATGCCATATTTGAATATCCAACCATCAAATGAAAGTATGGACCTTGATCATATGTCAACAAATGCATTCATATGTCAAACTATGGACCTTGATCATATGTCAACAAATGCATTCATATGTCAAACATGATCAACATGTTCAGATCATATTAGAATCCTTTGCTTGTTGTGTGTTGCTCTTGGAAATTTTTACAAGATGGGATAAATCTAGGAGAGTATACAGTTTTTTGAGGTGAAATCATGATTCCTTGAGGCAGAAAGGAATTGTACACCTATAACATAACTTGGAATCTCTAGAGAATGTACCTGTTAGGTAAAATACAGATGGATTTAAAGATAATATGGGTGCCATTTTTAGCTTTATATGGGAAGCAACGAGGAATGTATTTCATGGAAGAAAAATACATATAAACCATGGTTTCTCTAATATGTTTCCAGAGCTCTAGTTTCAACCTCACCTACAACGACAGTGTGACAAATTGTTGACTAGTCCATGACAGCTCTGTGAGAAGAATTTTTCTTGCAAAGAATTAAAGCCCCAAGTGTGGAGTACCTTTTAGGTTTTTACCTTTTGTTGAGTTAAGTGGTATTTTAAGAAGGGCATTTATCAGTTTCCTTGAATATTTCCCATGTGTGAAAGGTTCCCCCTCCCTCGCCCTTTTTGGACATGGTCAAACAAGTCTAGATTAGTGAAGATCACTACATCATATTTATGACCAAATCTGGATAATAAATGGGAATTGCACATAGTACAAGGTGTATCAGTGATTTAAAGAGAAGATAAATTTAAAATAGGGATAGCCCAGATCTCAAAGCGAATATGGATGGCAGGGAAACCCCATCAACAATGTTAATAGTATTATTGGTGGAGCTCCCATCTTCAAGGTATATCAACAGCATGTTCAAGGAATACCGGAGGGTAGCCCTACCAATTGAGTTGTCTTTTGTCACTTCCAACAGCGAGACCACTAATTATATGGTACAATTATCACTTTGCACAATATTGGGGCTACACCAAATATTTTGTCATGTCTCGACATAACAAGTTGGTCGGTGAAGAAAGAAAATACCAATGAATGAAGTATCTACTATGATAGTGGAAAGTGTATTGGCTCATGTGCTCCTCACAACTTGAAGACAACATACAAATTTTACTACTCTGGAAACCTTATTGGACAAAGAATTATCACAAACTTTCATCTGCAAGCCCAATCCAATGAATGTGATTAAGAGTTGAGGGTATGGCAAAAAAACAATTCACAAACACCCTTCAAACATTTATCCCACAAACTACATGACATAACAAACCAAGAATGTGGTTATCCTAGCCAGTACATTATACGGGGAGAATAATTGAAAACTTTAATACACTGTGCATGGATTGTCTTACATATGTATGACTCATCTTTTCAAGTTGCACATACTTTTAAGTTTCAAGGTTAGAATGTCATGTAATACATTGTTTGCAGTCATCTTCTTTATTGGCATGTGTTATGACAATTCTTAATTTGTTTTTAGATATGTGAAATACATTATTACATATTTATGAAAACACACAAGACAAATCTATTTGTTGAGCCTGACCTTGGGATTCCTCTTGATCTCCTTGACATTAGTGTCTACAAGTAAAGTATTTGCACATTTAAAAAAAAATTGAAAATATGGTTATTTTTTGTGTTACACAAATTCACTGTTGAATGTTAAGTGCTAATGTAATTTATGGACAATAGTCCCCCAAAGGCAAAGCTGACTATGGATCGAGAAGATAAGAAACTTTTGCGAGATGATGATATGAAAACACTAAACAAGATAGATGGTATTAAGAATACGGATAGACCCATTAATAAACGTATTTCTTGGTTGATTAAAACTCGATATACTTCTCCACTCACTCTTGAAACTGCAAAGCAGGTATTGAAAACTTTCTGAATTTTTATCTTGTAAATTATATCCTAGGTTGTCGCAATAGTTTTGTGAAACCAATTTATAGTATATGCATTTGACAAAGTTTGATCATGGAATTTTGTTAATGTACAGTCTTCAATTGAAAGGAAAATCAAAGAGTTGCGAGAAGCTAGGGAAGGACACAATGTCATTGTGGAGGGTCTCAGCAAGAGGTGAACATATGAAACATGTGCCTGTCTAATACGAAAAGGTTTTGAAAGTGGTCACATGGTTCATGGAAAAATTTATTTGCAGTATATTCTTAATGATGGAAACAAAGTTGGCCAACAAATGGAAGTAATGATATACACTCATATACTTTTTTGTTCTTGCTTATAGATACCAACAAATTTAGGAAATTGAAGAGTCATTTCGGGCATCCAAAATATGTCCAGTGCATCAAACTAAACATGGCTTGGAGCTGGAGGAAATCATTCCGTTCCATTCAAAGTTTGATCGATATGGATTATGGAAATCACAAGGAAGTTTGGTTTTGTTTCTGATAATTTTTAGTTTATTCTAAAACTGTCTCTAACCAGACATTTTATTAGTAGTTGGGATGATCAAATTGTTCTTGCAATGTTTGATGGTGAAGAAACAATTGATTCAGAGAACTATGGAAAGTAGGAAGCATCTGTACGCAATGAACTGGAGTCACGGGTGATGTTTGAACTAAGATGATTTTATTTCTTGAAGTAGGTGCTCCTTTGGAACTGTTGCTTGCTAGTTTAATATTCTTTGTAGTGTTGTGTTATGGTTTTGAAGAGCAAGTAATATGGTTACATGATAAGGTCTACAAGTCCTCAAAAAATTTATAATGTATCAGAAAAATTGTTACCATTACACCAACTCTTTTTGTGCGAGAGATATTCGGTATGGCCATTACAAGTTATGAGAGACTTGGCATCAACTGGAACATAACCTACAGAATAAAACATTTCTGAGCGAAAATTGTTCTAGCTTAATGGACACCAAAACCATGAATTTTAGTCAATCTGTTTGATTTCATCACAATATTCCATGAAAGAATTTCAAAACATTAGCCTCAAACTAATAAGTCTAAATAAGAATTAATATTTGAGCATTTCAAAGCAATCTCATTTGAATCATATTTATTGGTATTAATTAATTTACCATTTGGTGATTAGGTTTTAGTTTTAGGTTGTGAACCCATGCCTGCATGTATTGCATGCTCCAATTCCTATATACAGGACCTCGGCTGGAATCCCATACAAAGCATATGGTTTTCTTAGACCTCAAACACAACCCAAGATACTCAAATAATAAAACTTATGTCTTGCTCACTCAAACAAGGTCATAGTTCCTTTTAGCATCCACAAGCAAATCATAGCATTCTCAAGCAAGCTCAAGCAGGTCACGGTTCAGTACAAGGCTAGGACAATATCCAAAAGTGTGCATGGTCCTCCAACACCAGCTGGAAATGAGGGAATGCTTTTCTTGGCCATATCCCTTGGGATGTAACCCTCACTACCTCTTTGAAAACAATTAGATAAATGGGGTGTTGCTATTGATAATGTTTGAACATCCCTCAAATTTTGGTTTGGATGATGAACAAGAACTTGAAGATCCTATTCAAACTTCCTATAACAATGGAGCACTCCTGAGTTGAAAGAAAGGCACTTAGTTCTATTGTTTATAATTTTCCTATAGATTCTTTGACATGGTGTTGATCTGAGGCTGATTGGAACTTTTTGAGTTCTGTTCTACTACATCCAACCATTAAAATGGTTTCTTCCTTCCTCCACTATTGAAACAAACAACACTTACATTTGGGCCTTATCTCACATGTGATGAAACTCTGATATATACACTGTTGTTCCTCAACATATCTGCACTTCGTCAAACAGGAAATCTAATAACTAGAACAAGGTACAATATTTCTTCAGATTGTGCTAATAAACTTGCTGCTCCAAAGCCTATAGACCCTTTGATGATAAGTCAACTCTCATACTTCCTCATATTATATGCTAAGAATGATGATCAGTCAACTCTCATACTTCCTGTAGATCCTTTGACATGGTGTTGATCTGAGGCTGATTGGAACTTGTTGAGTTCTGTTCTGCTACAGTGAACAATTAAAATGGTGTCTTCCTTCCTCCACTATGGAAACAAAAAACACTAAGATTTGGGCCTTATCTCACGTGTGATGCAACTCTGATATATACACTGTTGTTCCTGAACAGATCTGCACTTCGTCAAACAGGAAATCCAATAACTAGAACAAGGTACAATATTTTTTCAGATTGTGCTAATAAACTTGTTGCTCCAAAGCCTATAGACCCTTTGATGATCATTCAACCCTCATACTTCCTCATTTTATATGCTAAGAATGTTGAGCACTAAATATTCTAACTAGATGTTGTCTTTAAAATATCCCGAAGTAACCCTTATATGCGTCATTTGGAAACCCTGAATATGCTAAGCACTCCTATGGTCCAGACTGCAACTAATACCAATGCTTGGCAGCTCACCTCATGCTCATAGATAACCTAGAACTCACTGACTAGATATGAAAATTCATGCACACGAACAAAGAAATATGATCTACTTGTGTTGATAAGGAACTTTATTTATGGCATTTAAACCACTTTGTATCCTTTCCTGTAGCTGGTCATCTCATCATTTCCTTGGCTTGTAGGTGGATGAAACTTTCTATTGGCAATTTTTTTACAGGTTTTAAATGTACTGATACACCCTTGGTACCCCTTTTCCCTGTGCTATATTCTGAGACCATACTACTCAAACTCCTTTATTTTTTTCTCTTTTGGTTATAGAAGAACAACAATTCCTTCAATCTCTAATATGAAGTTCCATGAAGCTATTAACATGTAATTGTTAAATATTCATAGGATTTTGCTGGAAAGTTGTGTGAAGAGGTATATAGTATTTTTGAAAATATGAAGATAAGTATCCGAGGATAACATGGAATTTAATCATTGACCCATATAATTTGATATGGTTCTACAACGATTTTCCAAAATTCTACTTTGTACATCATCTAGTACACTACTTATCATTTTACTTCATACTAAATACCTCATTTATAATTGCAAGTAAATTTTGTAAAAGCAAAGGGATGGGTGTGTTTGGAAAAGATGCCAAAAACTCAAATATCCCCGTGGATTTCTTGCAGTATTATTTTCTAGAAAATAGACCCGAGGTGACCTTTATAAACATAAATTTCTTTCTAGGTTTTGAGAAAGCATGAATTTGTAGACATCCGTGCTTGTATTGTTGTTTTTATATATAGTGAACAATATTGTCCAGTTTAAATGCAAAACATGTTTGTTATAACTAACATTTTGATTACTTATTATTTAATTCTAGGTGTCAGACACCCTCTTCACATGGGCACATCTGCAAGCAAAACTAAATAGTGATTTACTGAAAAAATTGGGCAACTTTATTCATCATTCTTTGAGTTTCCTTGCAAATCCTCCAGGTTAGTGTTGATTATATTGAGTTAGTGTTGATTTAGTTATACAAGTTTTCCTTATCTTACACAACTGGTATGTATGGTGTCTCATAATGGAAATATTTACATGCAGGTGAAGGTTATGGGTATGTTGTCCCAGATTCCCTAGGTGCATAGACACATAAGCTAAATGTTGATCTAGGTGAGAGAATTGGTAAATTAGTTGAGTAATATGTTGAAGCAATGGAAAAAATAAGCGGATCTCTGTTTGAACTTTGAATGCGTTAATGCATGTTTTTTTTGAATGAATATACATAAGGACAATATTTGTTGTAGAACTTGGATTTATGGAGTGTATGATCAAACTATAGTAGATTTTATTACTAATTCTCACTGCCTTTTATAATTAGGTTAAAATTAAACATGGCTTGAAAACAATGAGCATATCCAGTGACTCGAAATTGTTACTTACAAGTATTCTCCCCATATTTTTTGTTTAGTATTCGGGTTGCAATTTTATTTTCATGTTGTCATTGGGATTTAAGAATGAAATTAAAGCTAAGACATGGTTTATGGTTACAATATATAGGATAGTCAATTTTGGAAGCTTTACAAGGAAGACCCAACTGCATGTGCCATTGTAGTGAAAACTTCAATTGGTCATGTACATGTCTTGGCAACTTTATTGGAACCTTTTATGCCTTCCTTTTCTCACAAGGTAGGTACTAAATGATGTTGAAGTTTGGTAATTTCCAGTTGTTTGTGATGTTTTGATAACTTTAATGATAGTAAATGTTAATTGTTGAATCTTTTCATGTCATGGTGGGTTTTAGGAATAATTTTGTTATAATTACTGTACAATTTATCCTATTATTGAGTGAGGTTTGTGAATCAAATGCTTTTTTTACAGGTTTTGGGGCAGCTCAACATGCCATGTGAAACATTGTCTCTTTGTTATGAAAAATGTGATGTCGAACAGGATGGGATCCTTGGAACATTGTGCCTGTTGGTCACAAGATAAAACTGATCGGTTGGATGCATTTATTGTTTTTTCTAATGGTCATTTGGTGGTATGCTCTGTCTCTGCAAGTATTGTATATACTTCAAGGGTACTAGCTCAATGGAAGAGCACTTGCCTTACAAGCAAGAGAATGGTGGTTCCATTCCTCCATACCCTATCTACATAAATTAGTGAATATTTGCATATAAAATGACTAAATTAGTGACCAAAAAATGAGAGATAAGTGACCGAAAAATGGGAGATAAATGACCAAAATTTGCATATAAATGACCAAATGGTAGTTTTGGTGGCTAACTTTCGGTCTCTTATCACGCGACAAAAAACGTGTTAACATTTAGTTTGGTCATTTATAGATTTTATTTTCGTCATTAATATGGTCATATGTTTGGTCATTAATTTGGTTGTATATTTGGTCATTAATTGTCACAATTAATGACCAAATATATGACCAAATTAATGACCAAACATGGTAGAGTATTTGTGAAACTATAAGAACCTTTAGTTGTTTTATGTTCAATCTCCTTACAAAGAATACCATATAACAAATAGTTTGTTGAAGGATCCAATTCATATTTAGCATCCAATCTAAACATGTGTCCACCAATGTCATATTTCATAAGTGACATAGAAACACCAAACTTTTCAATAACATGAAACACAAGCTGACAGGTATCCACGAATGGATATTTCCCTTCGTCTCATTATATGTTGGCATATAGGCATATTTGTTTGACAGAACTTAAAAATTTGATGTTTATTTGGTTCTCTCGAGCACTCGAAATTCAGATACTTAGCATTCCCCATGGACACCTAGTTGCATGCTTGAGTGTGCACGATGCATAGCATCCTTAGATTCTTCACTTGACAGTCAATGACTACTTACCTTGACAATTGACACCTAGGTTTGTGACTTAGAATTCGATCCCGTGATTTGGCTCTTTCATATTTAACAACATTTGATTTATTTATTTATTGCAACGCGAATGATCCCTTATACTCAACAAAAAATAACACTTTTCTATTTTAATCCATAGGAATCTCCAACGTCAACTAAAACATCTAGAATCTGTCACAAAAATAGGTGGACTTGATCAACAACCTTGGATGTCCTTTTCTCTAGTACCTCAAATTGTTCCTAAGTTTCCAACTATACACAAATGTGTATCCTGGTTGAACTAAATCATATCTTTCTTATGCTCGCAAAAATTCAATAGTAGATAGTGAAAGAAATTTTCCTTGTATACGTTCATCAGAGATTAATTATTTGTAGGATATAGAAGCTCAACTTTTAGTATTATAATAAAATATTATTTAGCCCTGAAATTTTCTCGTCATGGCCCTGTTTCAGCTAAAAACATTTCATATTCCAATTCCACAACTTTATTTTGATATCCAAAAGAAAAAATGCTAGAAGACAATGGAGGAGTAACCAAACCTCCATTAATGAACTTCGTGATGGTGACTCAGAACATGCACTATCTGATGGAATTGATGGATGTACATTGTGCTGATATGTAGTAATCCTAGCTTGGTTTGGAGAAAAATGGGTCATATCATCAACTGAATGAATATTTAGTTTTGACATTGAGGAATCATGCACATTGCCTAGCAATAATTGAGATTTAGGTGGCCCTTGCATTCCACTAGACGTTTCTGCAGAATGCAGTGGCATCTAATAGGGACCATATGTGCAATATGAAGTAGCTAGAAGGATGTTGAAAGTAGCTCCTTGCAAAGGACTAACACTATGGGATGTTATATCAGAATAAGTATTATAAGGCAGTGATGATACAAGCCTAGTTGGAGCAATCCATGATGGTTGTGCATAATCACCAGAATAGATGGGAAGTATTGATGTTTTCTTATCAAAGGTGTAAATACCTTCTGTAGGTACCACCCCAGAGCCAGAAGGAATCTGTCCTACCACCCTTACAGCTAAACTTTTACCCTCCAACCTATAACCATTCATACGTGTAGTAGCTTGAACACCACAATGGATGTCATCAAAATTTACAAAACCATAACCTTTGCTTGAACCATCCACATGGTCCCTGATGACTTTGGCTTCAACTATTCTACCAAGACAAGAGAACAAATTAATCAGTTGTTCTTCATCCATGGTAGGAGGAAGACATCCCACATGAACATTTGGGTGATCAATTTATTTACCATGACTATGTTCTAAATGAGGTCCCAAACCCATATGGGAAAAAGAAGGACTGCCAAAACTAGATTCCACACCGACATGTGAAGCATAGGGGATGTATACATAAGGACAAGTACATTGTATGGAAGAGGTCACAAATCCACCACCCTTCTTTTCTAAAACTTCCATCAGATGTGTGTTCCAATCCTTCAGCTGACCATGACATATAACCGTCTCTAAGACCTAGTGGTTGACTAGACTGTCTTGGAATCACAAACCCACTCTTTTCCAAAGATGAATTCCTTATCTCGGGTCATATTCCATTTTCCCGCTTTCTAGATGTTGCAAGGCTCCAGTATTGTTTTTAAGACCCAATAATTGAGTGGACTTCCTTGGAATCCCAGACCCACTCTTTTCAATATATTCCTTCCTTATCTAAGGTTATGTTCCAGCATTTACATTTTCTGGGTGTTCCATGCTTCCATCTACCCATGAGATAAAACTATCTGTAATACCCAGTGGTTGAGTGGACTGTCCTGGAATCCAAGACCCACTCTTTTCAATAGACACCTTCCCAGGCAATATTCCATCATTTTGATTTTCTGGGTGTTCCAAGCCTCCAACTAACCATGACTTATAATCATTTGTAAAATCCAGTTATTGAGAGGATTGCATTGGAATTCCATACCCATATTTTCCATCGATTCCCTTTTTATCTCAGGTCTTATTCCAGTATTTCCATTTTGTGGGTGTTCCAAGCCTCCCGCTTGAGCTAACCATGACAGATAATTATCTGTACGATCCAGTGGTTGAATGGACTATCTTGGAATCCAAGACCCACTATTTTCCATAGATGCTATTGATATTCCTATTCCAAGTGCAAAGCATAAATCATGGGGGTTAGTAACATCTACCTTTGCACCACGCAATGATACCTTTGTTTCCTGCATAGGTTGGTAGTTTCGAGTACAATAGTCAAGGGATAAGACAAAACCCAGTAAATTCATTTTAAGTGGTATTTTTATACCATTCACTCAAGTGGGATTTCAGAGTGATATTCCTCAAATGGCTCTAAGATTTGTTGCCTCCATACATTGGTGATTTCTAGCACAATGGTCTTTCATTAAGGATGTCTGCACCATCTTTTACATGATCAAACCTCTAGCAAAAATATGGCAGTCTCCCCATATGGAATACACTAAAATCGTAAATGTTTTTATGTAGAAGAGATGGTGTTTAAAACTTAAATAGACCTCAACCATTAAGGTTAAAACTTAAATAGACCTCCACCATCAAGGTTAATCTGTGATGCCCTTACATGTATATTTTGATCAATCTTTGGGCAGAGGCCTCGGATTGTATTCATTTTCTAGTATGAGTATGGATGAGAGCAATATTTTCTTATAGGATACTTCATTTTCCTACTTATTAGCTAACAACTTGGAATTCATGCCTTTTTGTGTATTCATGGTGTGATAGTTGTTCTTACTTTTTGTTCCTTGCATGCAGTTTTGTAGTTGTTTGAGTGTTTCTATGTTATGTACTCTTGTGAGGATTTATACAGTTAATGGATTGCAATTTTTATGACATGTACAATCATAACATAGTGATGTGTTAATCATATTTATATTAAGTTTAGGATCTCTACAACACCTCTAACAAGACTATTGCATCAAACCCCAACTAATTATGATTCATGACATCCTAGTCAGGATACCCTAATCATGATCTCACTCAATATTGCATATATCATTTCTCTTTCCTAAAGAATATTTTCTCTAGATCTAAACTCCCTCGTATTTATTCTAAACCCCGAGTTTTTATATTGAGGCTCTGGTGATGTAGATATTTTCCCATCCTCTGATTCAACAATAACATTTCTAGTCTAAAGTCTCTGATTGATAAGATAGCTTAATACTTAGTTCATGCAATACAGAGTCTACATCAACTAACTTCCTTGTAAAATCTAGAAGTTATATTTGACCTCATATTGGAATTTTTTGTTCTTCTGCATCCCATGTTGATTTTTTCTTCTTACCACTACATTGACCTTCATTTGATAGCATTGAAATTTGTGTTTCTTCAACATCCCATCTTGATCTCTTCTTCTTACATCAGCTTGTTAAGGCTAGGACCACTCCAAGTGAGTGTTATTCTGCGACATCTACATATGAATGTAGGTACACTCTCCATGCGAAAGTGTCGTCTGCTACTATAGATATTGTCTGCATGTGAATGCACAACCTTTCCTTCATAAGGACTCAACATAGAGCATCCTCAGCTTTAAAGCTAGGAACACTCCCAAGTGAGTGTTATTCTACGACATCTACATATGAATGTAGGTACACAATCCATGTGAGACTATCGTCTGTAGGACCATCCTCAGATAGTAAGGAACATTCTCAGGAGCAGAGTGTTATTGTCTGCAAGACCATCCTCATGAGAGGATACTATCATCCATAAGTGAATGTAGGACCTTGTTAGCATCTACAGGCACACTTCACCTCTTTCTTACTGGAGCATCACTTCCATCCCATCATCAATGACAGACTCATCATCACTCCCCCTTTCCAGGGAGGATCCATATCATCAACTTTCTCCCCCTTTTTTCGAGGAGGGTTCATATCTTCGACTTGTTCTTCCTTTCGAAGGCCTTTCTAAGGAGAGTCCATATCTTCAACTTGTTTCTCCTTTCTAAGGAGATTCCATATCTTCGACCTATTTCTCCTTACCAAGGAGAGTCTGTTGGCTGTGATGGGCATACCTGGGTTTACTATAATCAACCAACAACACCCCTAGCTCACTGGCCCTTTCGGCGACAGACCGCAAAGCGGCTTGAAGTCTCACCCGAAGTGATTCTAATGGGTTGGCCAAGGAATCAAGCGTGTTGGACCAGGTTCTGTGGAAATCCTACTTGTGGCTCACAGTTCCCCTAGCTGCGAGGTCTCTTTCTCTGCGCGTCGCGTGATCTTCTGCTCGCGTCGCGCGATCTCCTCGTCTCGTAGCTCTTCTAGCCGCGGGATATTCCTTTATACCGTCGTGCAGTCATTTTCTACATCGCGCACTTTCCCTAAATCGTGATATCTCCAACCTTACCGCGTCGCCGTGCAGCATGTGACACGCAGCTCCTGCCCAACGCTAAGTCCTTAACCTGCGGTATCACCTCTCTGTGATATCCTACCTCCGTGGCTTAGCGCACTTAGCGTTGCTCGTGTTGATGTGCAAGACTTAACATACAAGGCTGTTCAATCCTACGACTGGTGACTGTTCACGCAAAGCATAAATGAACCACATACAACATGCCAAAGACTTCGACTTATATTTATCCTTCTATGTTAATATGAACTGATTAACACTTTCATTCATTAAATTATAGACAAAGTCCATGAAATAACTGAGAAATGCATAAGTAAACATAACACATAAACCAATCACATAACACTTGATTTTAACGTGGTTCACCTCCGGGATGGAAGTTACGTCCACAGAACTGTGTTTTTATTATAGCTCAGGGGAAGGTAAAACACAGTTCTGCTGCACCGCATATGCAGCTCAAGATCTTCTCTCTTAGATCTCTTTTCCTCTCTATATTGCTCTCCTACAATATACTCTTCCCTCTCAGTCGATCCCTGCGGATCGTTACATGCATACTCTATAAGCCAGCTACTGGTTACAGTAAGATTGCTACCGCTAATAACAGAACCAGAGCTCAACTCTATTACAATACGAGATAACTGTGAGCTAACAGACTCAATGGCTAACTATATGTTATCTGACTAGCTGGATGGCCTAAAATGCCCAAAATGCCAACCTTTTACAATACAAAATATATCCCTTTATAGGCAACCCGAAGGTCTTTCCATTACAACACTGTGGGCCTATCCCAACAGTAACCCAAACCCTAACTAGTGACAGTCGGCCATATCTGTACTTGAGGTAGATGCTTTCCGTCACACCACAGCTCTCTGCAGTCTTCCATGCTTCCCGGCATTGATCATGGGTACTGTGCACCGCTTCACTTTTCTGTCCTTCGTCTTCAATGCTTCATCCTTGTTGCTCCTTCTCCTTTATGAGGGTCGCTGAGCCCTCCTGTCTTTTGCCACTGCCTTCAATGCAGTGGGTGAGTTCTCTCTTCTCGGCCGCTCAAGTACCGTTGCCTTTCTTGACTTCTCTATCTTAAAATTCATGGTTTCCGGCTCTGCTCTGCAGCTGGAAACATGCTACGGCGTCGTAGCTCTTTCTTATCTTCTTTCCGCCAAAACTTATCTCTCCACTAAACTAGCAGCTTCTTTTGTAGCTGCGGGACCCTGCTCCAACAGAGTCCATATCTTAGATCTGTTCCTCCTTTCCAATAAGGGTCCATATCATCATTGTTCCTCCCTATGAGGAAATTATTTCAGACTACACCAAGTTTGTTATGAAAGTATTAAAACTTTGCTTGAGATAGAGGCTTGGTCGGCACATCAACAACTTGCTCATCGGTACTCACATACTGGAGTTTTATAGCTCCCTTCTATATCATATCCCTTATATAAAAATATCGGATTTCTATGTGCTTTGATTTATCATCGGAACATAGGATTCTCTGTCATGTTTATACAACTCGGGTTGTCACATAGAATCACTGTGGTATCCAAATCCATGTCAAATAGACATGACATCAGTTTTCAAAGCCATATCCCTTCACAACTAGCGAAGCAAGATGCTATGTATTATGCTTCAGCCGTGCTGAGAGTGACACTTAATTGTTTCTTACTAAACCATGAGATCATGGCGGATCCCAAACAATAGCATCCACCTGAGGTGCTCTTTTTGTCTGTGGCACTTCCTTCCCAATCTGAATCCGTATATCCATACAATATGTAGTCATGATCTCTATCATAGTATAGACCAAATTCTATCGTTCCTTTTAGGTACCTCATCACATGCTTTGTAGCTATCAGGTGAACCTATCTAGGTTTAACTAGATACCGACTTAAGGTGTTCACAACAAATCATATATCTTCCCTTGTATTTGTCAGATACATCAATGACCCAATAATTTGTCTATACTGAGTCATATCCACTAACTCTGATGATTTATCAGATAACAAATTTAGGTTGGTGTCCATGGCTTTACAATCCAACATATCAAATCTTTTCAAGATTTATACTGCATACTTTCCCTGGTTCAGAAAGATTCTTTCTGGGCACTGCTACACTTCCATCCCGAGGAAATAATGCATCAATCCAAGATCTTTCATCTTGAATTCTTCAGCTAGCTTCTTCTTGCAATCTGTAGTATGTTTCTCATTTCCTGTCAGAAATGGATCATCCACATACAATAATAGTATGACATGTTCATCATCCACAACATTCATGTAAAGGTTAGGGTTGGATTTACTCTTGGTAAAACCCAAGCTTGTCAAGAAGCTATCAATTCTTCCATCCAAGCTCTAGGAGCTTGCTTCAGTCCATATAGATACTTTTTCAACTTACATACATGAGTTACTATGTCTTCGACTTCAAATCCTTGTGGTTGTTCGAGGTATACCTCTTCCTCAATCACACCATTCAGGAAGGATGTCTTTACATCCATCTGGTGTAGATCCCACTTCATCATGGAAGCAAGTGCCATGATGGTTCTGATGGAAGTGTACCTTACTACTAGAGCAAAAGTCTCTTCATAATCAATTACCTCGTTCTGAAAGAATCCTATGGCCTCAAATCTTTCCTAGTATTTTTCTATACTTCCATCAGTTGCATGTTTTATCTTATAGATCCACTTCAAAGATACCACACTCTTGTTTTCTGGTTTGTGTACTATATACCAAACATCATTATTCATTATTGACTAGTATTCTTCCTTCATTTCTTCCACCCAATCTTTCTTGTGTGCATCTTCCTCGTAGATGGTGGGTTCTTGATCTACAAGGTCACACATCAAAGCTACATAACTGGAGAATGGATTTGATCTCTTGCTTTTTCTTGTAGATCCTTCTGGAGCTCCATACTTCTCCACTTCTTGTATGATTTCTCTCACCCAAGAAGGTTTTATATTTTGAGATATATCCATAGTAGGGGGTTCCTGAGGTTCTAGCATATCATGATATTATAATGTTATTATTTCAGGAGAGGGTTTCTCTTATAACTTTTTGGGAGGTACATCCTCTTCATGTAATTCTTCAAGTAGACACCTTATGGATTTTTTAAGAGCAGTTTCTTCATCAATTGTCACATCCTTACTAATCTTTATATGATGGAATCATGAAATGTATATCCTAAAGGATTTGGAGACTTCACAGTATCCAACAAATATTCCCTTCTTTTCGAAAGGATCCAAATTGGTTCCCTTCTCTTTCAGAATATGAACATATACTCGACATCCAAATATCTTGAGATGGCTCACTTCAGGTTTCTTTACTGTATACATTTCTTCGAGAATATTGAATCCAAGAGCACTGTGAGATAATCTATTTTGTACATACACCGTTGTTCTTGTTCTTCAGCCAACATGTGCATGGGATGAGGTCTGGGTCATGAATCATTGTTTTCACTACTTCCATAATGGTTCTATTCTTTCTTTCCGCAACACCATTATGTTGGGGATTGTAGAGAGTGGTTAGTTCCATCTTCATTATGGATTCTTTGTAGAATGCTTCAAATTCTTTTGAAGTATATTCTCCACCATTATCTTATCTCAGCATCTTGATTCTTCTTTCTGAATGGTTCTCTATCAAGGCTTTGAATTCCTTGAATTTCCTGAACACTTCACTCTTGGTATTCAAGAAGTATATCCATGTCTTTCTTGAATAGTCATCAATAAATGTGACATAGTATTCATATCTACTTAAAGATGTGGAGGGAATAGGACCACAAACATCAAAATGAATTAATTCCAATGTAACTTTAGTTTTTGTTTCACCTTTCAGAAATGGATTCTTGATGTTCTTTCCTCTTGCACATCCTTTGCAAGTTCCTTCATGATCAATCTTCAGATATTGTAAACCTATTACCACATTGCTCACATAGGGTAATGCTTTGTAATTGATGTGATCGAGTCTTCTATGCCATAGTTCACTTGAGCTAGTGGTCTCATGGACAAGGGTTGTCTCTGGATGTCCCTTGAGTTTGTACAGTCCTCCTTCTTCTTCACCAATGACCATGAAATATTCAATTGTCTTTCCTTTGGACCACATGAGTACTTTTCGAGTCTATAAAAGAAACTATATATCCTTTCTTATCTAGTGATGAGATGGAAAGTAAGATATTTTTCAAACCTGGTACATATAGTACTTCCTTCATCTTCATGGAGGTTCCAGATTCAAGCTTGTAGCTTGATTCACCAATTCCTTTGATGGGATATTGATAGTCATATCCTAAAGATACTTTCCGAGGAGAGTTATTTTCTTCAAGTCTTGACAGAGTTTGCTCTTCCATGTCATGTTATTTGAAGGACCACTAATCAATGTGTCTTCTCTAGGTGTTACAGACCCAGAGAGTGCAGAGAATAGTACATATTCTTCTGCATATTCTTATTTTGTGTCTCTCTTTTGAGGTCTTTCTTCTTCTTCTTCATCCTCATTTTCAGCTAGATGTGAATGATTTATTTTGTTGTTCTTCTTCTTCAGTGGACACTCTCTCGAAAGGTGTCATATCTTATGACAGTTATAACATTGGTATTTGGAGTATTCTTTCTTCTGACTATTTCCTCTTTTCCATTGAAACTTATTTGGAGGTATATACTCCTTGTGACTATCCTTCTTGAAGTTTGATTGTATTCTT
Organism: Pseudotsuga menziesii; assembly: GCA_001517045.1. Classification (NCBI taxonomy): domain Eukaryota; kingdom Viridiplantae; phylum Streptophyta; class Pinopsida; order Pinales; family Pinaceae; genus Pseudotsuga; species Pseudotsuga menziesii. The sequence continues at coordinate 157,275 of LPNX010012189.1, forward strand.
CTTCTGGTATGGGTGGATAGAGCTTGATCATCTTCTTCAAGTAAAACTTCTCGATTAACTACTCTAGCTTCCTCTTGGATGCAGTATTCCTAGACAATGTCAAACTTCATACTTTCTGTTCTAGCATACATAGTCTCTATAAATGAATCCCAAGATCTAGTGAGACCATTGAGAAAACTTAGGAGAATTTGCATTGGTAAGTTATCTATATAACATGTCTCTTTTTATTTTCATTATTATGTTCTGATCATAGCTGGTAATAACACTCCTTTATGTGCTAACCCTGATAAGGTCAAATCATTTTTTATGGGAAAAAGTATAAACAAGAGTAGTACTGTTTAATTGTGAATAATTTTTGTTGTCATGTATGTGTAATGATGTGCGGCACGAAAAGCACGCAGGAAAAACGAATCCAAGGAACGTTGAAAGGCACGAGATCGAGGAGGAGGTTGCAGCAGTAGCTGCAGTGGGAGAAGGGGGTTATGCCTTCCATGAGCATCACGAGAAGAAGGGATCCAAAGAAGAATAAAAAGAAATGGATGGAAAAAAGAATCACCATCTTTTTTTAGCAAAGCGGTACAATAGAAGCACTCTTGCATTTAAAATATTGTTGTATCTTCGCTTTGCTTTCTTGGTTGAATTTGTTGTGTTGTTATTATGAGATTCATAGAGAGTTGAAGTCAACTGATACGCCACTCACTATGTCGGCTTCCTCATCCTGTAAATTTCTACGTTGCTCGTATATTTCAGATCCGATGGTATATTTTATATAGATAAGATCATATCAGATCGTTCTGTAGTGATTCTAATAAATAAATATGGATATTCTGCAAATTTAATTTTATGCATGGCTTATGGAACCGTTATTACTGATCTATGAATGGAGCTTCTGCTTCCAACAGCACTGAAACGGTTGCAAAAGTTAATACGATAAATGAACTAATAAACCGAGTAACCATTATTAAGAAAAGACACGAAAAGAGAGTTGGGCAAATATGCAATAACCTGAAAATTTTTATGCTGCCTCAAATTCTATTATAATTTGCACAACCATGAACTTGTGGCTGATCTTGTGGCTGATGAGCATCTAAAGGTTATAGTTTACAATTAAAGTGTCACTAATAATTTATCAGTTACTTAGTTTCTTGTTTTAGCATTATTCTAGCCTTGTTTTAATTAAATGAGTTCTCTCACAAACCATCACTGCTAGTTATCCATGCATCAAATAGGAGTTATCCATGCATCACTTATGAGTTATCCATGCAGAGCCACTTAAATTGTGGCTGGTGAACACTGATAGGTTACAAGTTACTTGTTTTAGCCTTATTCTAATTGAATGCATTATCTCTCACAAACCATGGGTGCCAATTATCCATGCATCAAATAGGAGTTATCCATGTATCACCTACTAGTTATCCATGCACAACCACTTAACTTGTGGCTGGTGAACTCTAATAGGTTACAAGTTATTTGTTTTAGCATTATTCTAATTAAATGAGTTATTTCTCACAAACCATCAGTGTGAGTTATTCATGCATCAAATATAAGTTATCCATGTATCACCCACCAATTATCCACTTAACTTGTGGATGGTGAACACTGATAGGTTACAACTTACAAGTTACTTGTTTTAGCCTTATTCTAATTAAATGAGTTATCTCTCACAAACCATCACGACCGGTTATCTATGCATCAAATAGGAGTTATCCATGTATCACCTACTTGTTATCCATGCACAACCACTTAACTTGTGGTCGGTGAACACTGATAGGTTACAAATTAAGTATACAAGATAAATTATTGGTCACCTGTTCTCGTCTTATTCTAGTTAAATGATTTGAGCAATAAGCCATATTGATGCATAAAGTATGAATTATCCAAGCATCAATTATTTTTTATATTCTTTTTAAATTTTTTTTTTGAATTTATAAAGATTGTCATATAATGAATTTGAAAAGTACACTTGTCACATACTCATGCAATCTAGAAAAAGCATAAGTGTTTATTCACCTCAAAATTTCAAATAAAAACACCTATTAGTATAATCAACTATTTTAATTACATTTCATAAATGCAACAAAAGTTTTATATATATAATGTTCATTTTGTTAATGGAACATATATACCATTAGAAAGCACACAGGGCAACCTAAAAAAATGTGGACTTATTTGCGTTATTAAGATAATAAAGCCATAAATATTGTGTCCAATAAAAGACAAGTATGGTCCAACCTTGAGGTTATATTTCAGATATGCTGAAACAGTCTTTGAACCTTGGCATTAAGAAAGAGAAAACTCTCAAATTTGGATATCTTTGAATCAAGATTAACATTCAAGGAGCGGATTAACCCACTAAATCAAAACATACTATGGGGACAAACCATAAAGAGTGAATGCCGCAACATTTCTTAACTGGATGCAGTTTTCTTTTCACTTTGCAAAAATTAAAATCAAAATCTTGTGTGCACACCAAGACAGTTTTAAAAGAACTTGATCATCGGACCTGTATCCTTGATTTGAAAATCCCATCAATGTCATGAACAGGTATACAGATATTTGAAATAAAATTAAAGATATTTTAGTTCAGTGGTGTCGTTGTCATGTCCAATTCCTTTTCGATTCAATCACATCGTTTAGCTGTAAATCTATTTATCTTTAAAAGTTTAAACTACGTACTTAAATATTTAGAACAAGCATGCGAAATGCATACAAATAGATGGATGGATTAAATGGATTTAATTAAGTGAGAAATTATTATTTTCATAGCTTGTGTTTTGTATTTACTTTATCGCCTAAGCCACGGTTTCATTAATATCGTAATGTAATTTAGTGAGTAAATTTACGTATGTTGAACTTGTTAGCATTGACGAAAAGTGACATATGTAAGTTAGTGAACTAATTTATGCATATTGAACCTGTTAGCATGAACGAAAAGTGAGATGCAGAGGAGGAAATATTTGACACTTAGAACTTTGAACTTCGACACATAATGCTAAGTGGGATGCAAAGCAAGGAACTTCTCTGAGTTGCATTTGTGTTCATGAATATTTAGTAAGAAAGTTGGGTAAAAAGGTGTGTATGAATGTATATGTTATAGAGGGAATCTTTCAGTTGATAGATTAATGCAGAGTTTAAATTAACATTATTTCACAAACCTTTAATGTTAAATATTTGTGGTTAGTATTTTTTAATACCCATTTCATTTATAGTGGTGGTGATCTAGCCTAGATTGCTTTATCTTTAGCTGGTTCTTCTTGAAAGTTGATGACAAACATAATCAGAAAAATCAGGCAACTGCAAAATGCCATGAAGATGAAGAAAATCTATTAAAATATGTCGTGACACTAGAAACCCTAAATCCTAGATACTTTGAAGTACATATTAAATTTTTTCGAGTACACATTACGTTCTTTATGTGAGCTCGCAACTTATCAAAAATACTAACTAATTAAAAAATTCATATAGTAAATATAATTAGCATCTAGATTATCATTTACCTAAGGCTCATATCTCTATGAATACCAATTTTTTGCCACACATATCAACCCTCTCTATGAATACCCCCTTTTTTTGGCATTTATCTCAACCCTCTACCTGACATTCATCTAAAGAAGTCTACTCATCTCAACTTGTTATTCTACTTGTTATTCAGATGAAAGGATATATCTCCTTGGTGAAAAAACTTTGCATTTATAAAGATATATTCCATCTATATTTTACTCCCTTGAACCTTCTTTGCAAGTTCCTAATTACTATATCTAATTCCATACTAATTCTTACTTACTTGAACAAAGAGTCCCTAGTTAATATATCTAGCAATAAATGAGATAAGCTTGTCCTGGCTTTGCTTTACTTTAGAGATGATCTTCTTTATCTTCCATTCCATCTATGTCTACATAATGAGACTTCTTATTCCTACTACTTATTATACTTCCTATAGTATTCTAGGAGTGAAAAGGTATTTAGTGGGGTAAGTAAATAACATAGGTATGGTGATTAAAGGGAATCAATTCTGTAGTATAGGAGGATATCAGATACGTTACTAGTGATTCATTTACTATTAGTATGTACTTGTATAAAAAATATATCCCCATACTTTCAATAACCTACACAATATATACATTAGATAGACTAGCTCCAACTCTTCATATACGTTATAGATCCTATATATCCTGACTTAAATCAGACTAAACAACTAAAAAAGATACACTTATTCTATTTCATAAAAGGAAATACACATAATAATGGTGTCACTTAAAAGACTTTCTATATTCTTTGGATGGACAGAGTCTAACGATGGCCAAAAAGTATTCAACGGCAGAGCAAGATCTCAATTAAACAATTAATGACATTCTTGGCCAACCTTTACAATATTACTTGCAAATATATTGGGTAACAAAAATTTCAATTACCAATTTAATAGATACTAGTGCAATCTCTAAAACTACCAAAATAATTGTTCAACAAAAAAAATGTAATAACCAATTTTAGACACATACTTTGCACATTTATGGACTACTAAGAAATTATTCAACATCAAGGAAATAAATCATTTATATACTTGGCAAATCTCCTCACTACCAGAATACTATTTAGCAACTAAGATCTCAATAGTCAAATTACAACATGATTAACCAATCTCTAGACTATGAACATATTATCCAAATCAATGAAAGATCTCATTCCTTGGCCAACCTCTGCGATCTGCGCTACACATAACAAATAACTAGGCAACACAAAATTTATTTGCCAATTTATCACATACCAAAAATACTCTTCAACAACTAAAATCTCAATAACCAAATAAGAACATGATTGGACAATCGCTAAACTACAAACATATTATCCAACAACAAAGAAAGATATCGATCAACAATTTATGACATAGTTTCCCAATCCCAACAATACCCAAAAGAATTCCTTCAACAACCAAGCTCTCAATCACACATTTATTACATACTCGACCAATTTCTGCACCATCACACCAAAAACATGTCCTACAAAATTTTTCATTTCCAATTTAACACAATTACCAATTTATCACATCATATTGTAAATTCAATCGTTGTCTTGCCCCTGCAAAAATATTTAACACCAAAGAAGATCTCAATTAATGATCTATGACAGTCTTGGCCAATCTCTGCACTATCCAAACAAATTCCTTTAAAACAAAATCTCAATCACCAATTTATCACACATACTTGGCCAACCAATTTATCACCTACTTGGCCAATAATTGTGCTAGCCCAAAATATACCCATATACCCAGAATCAAACAACCAATATATATACAGGGTTTTTCTCATATATCCAAAACAAAAAAAACCAAGATATATGCAGATACAAGGCTTGGAATTGGGTGTAGATCTCGAAGTTGATAGAATAACATGTCATGTCTCACTCTGGAACATGGTCTCACATGCAGAGAAAAACAACAACAATATCATGATATCATGGTATATTCATAGACAAAGCTAACATGCCATCTGTCTTTTTTCAGGCCTCGTCCTGTTTTTATATTGGATTTCATACAGTGTCTTAGCAAGGGGCTTCCCCCAATATATAAAAGGATTTCATTTTCTATGGGGTATAAGGAGTGAATCAAGGCATAGAGAGACACCGATTCTAAGTACTAACTAAACTATTTATTAAAAAGATGAGGGGAAGGAACTACAAAGAAAGGATGGAATTCTGTGACCTTTTAACTGTGGCTCTTCATAGAAGGTAACATAGAAGGTAGCATATTTTGTAAAATGTAACCTTGTGTATAAATATACGGATGGCTAGCTATTAGTTTAGCATACAAAAACTTAAATGTGTACAATGCATGGGATGTAACACATCAAATGCATAGAACGAGGAAAAACATTGAGGACGGAGCGAAAATCTTGCTGCCACGGACTCAAACTCACGACGGCTCCCTCCTCCACAATCTTAGTGCGAAGGACTCAAAATCATGATGGATTGAACGACTCGTCTCCTGTAGGCTTGAACGACTCGTCTCCTGCACTGGGTAGACTAATCCTGAACAACTAACGAGTAATGAAATTTTCATGTTGAATGGAAGAACAGACAAGGGAATTGAGCACTACAGTGATTTATGAGCACGACAGGGCACTCCAATCCATGATAGCACTGCTCAAGGGCAGGGGAAGCAGAGTGATCATTACTGAAAAGGGGGGAGGGGGGCACTCAATGGAGAAACATGGGTGGCATACAGAATAATGAGATCCAGGAATGGGAGCAAAGTGATGATGCCTGTGCGCGGAAGGCCTGATATGAAGGGAGTAGGTGGGGACTTGAATTCATGGCGCGGAACGACGTGGAGGAGGGGGAGACGGTGATGAATGGAGGCTAATGACGGAGGGTTGATAGGAACAGAGTGGGTGATAGATTTGGTCGGTGAACGGGGGGGTGGTATTTTATGGGAGAAAGGTGGGCCGATGGCCGGAGGGTCGACGTGATGATTTTCACCGGGAAAATTCATCGCGCCATTAGAATCTTCCATTAATTACGTCGATAGGTTTTTTTCTTACGAGTCGTGTTTTGAAAAATGTTGTACATCTTTTCGTCATCTCTCTAACCAATCAATTTCCTATGTGAGTCCTCCTGGTTGACCGTTGGGTTTTTTATGTACCCTCTAGTCGATTCTTTATGCTCACCCTCTTGACAAGCTCTTGTCCTCATCTTGTAGATGAAGTCCTTTTTGAACACACCATAGAGGAAGATGGTTTTTCGAACCCCCGGTTGTCATCTCTTGTGTATTCAATGCATCCTCGTCTTGTATTCAAGGTAAGTAAATCCTTTTCGAACATGCCATAGGGGGGATAATGGTTTTTCGAACACCTAGTTGACATCTCCTACAAACATACATTGGGATAAGCAAAACCAGTAACTGACATACTATCGACTACAAAGCCTCATCTTCGCACATCTATTCAACAATAAATTTGCTTAATGGACACTCTTCACCACAAAACTGAAGTGACAATTTTTACTTAAGGTATTGATGGAGGTCATTGGACATCTTGTCAATCCAGTGACCTTCTCTCATTATATACTGTTTGGACAAATTTCCTAAGACACCGACGTTTTTATCTATCATTTTATTTGCAGATCAATTCAGCTTTCTTCAACTACTTTCCTCAAAGACACAGGAATTCTTATTTCATTTCATTCCTCGTTTTTCTTTTCCTGATTTTAGTAGATTCATACCTATAGAAAGGAAACCAGCATTTAAATCCTTACAATGATGTAGCAGTATTAGGGTTTCTTTGTTGTTGTTTTAGTGTTATTTATGAATTTCTTTGCACCGTATGGTGTTTTTTTAGAGTACTTTACATTTTGATGAATGCAAATATGTTTTTTGGTTTAGATGCATTGCTTGAATGGTGTTTAATTTTGGTCAAATTGTAGGACGTAGTTTCCTTTTAAACATTTCTTCAAATTACATTTCACTGAACACCATACGAATACCTTGTGGATATTTATCTGTCAAATAAAAACCTAAAACACAACTTTACTTATGAAGATAAGAGTAATATATGTCGAATAATAGATTGGGGACCAGATGTAGCCTTCTTCAATGTGCTAGAGGATAAAGGACTCGATGAAATCGATCGTGATGTTATAATCCCTGTATCCAGAAGAAAACTACCAAAGTTTGTCCCGACAATAGGAGGAGCATAGGATTGAGTTCCAAAATTCTTCGTGTTGCCACTTTAGGGTGCAACTTTTGGATTTGGACCAACCACCATATCTCTACTACGATTCAGGGTCCCGAACTGGGAAAGATGCCTACAAATATTACCGAAAATATCTATAAATTCTATAACGTAGTAAAAATACCCATAAAAAAGATAGAGCATATTTACCTTTCCGCAATTAGCTTTTTGTACTTGTCTTTCCACAATTTGCGAGAACTCGTTCCTTCTAAAATTGCGGGTTACAGTTTGCAGATGTGCATTTTTAGTTTTCTCTAAAATTGCTTCCGCATTTACCTTTCTGCAACTACCTTTTCGCAATTTTCTTTCCGCAATTATCCCTCCGCAATGACATTTCTGTAATCGAAAATTCCTTCCTTCCACAATTGTGGATCGCGGGTTGTGGGTATGCAATTCGACTTCTCTCAAAATTGCTTCCACAATTTGTCTTTCACAATGAACTTTATGAAATTGCAAATTGTGGATTGCAAACAATCACCTTTCTGCAATTACCTTTTTGCAAATGTGTTTCTATAGTGACCTTTCTACAATTTGCAGGAACTCATTCCTTCCGCAATTGCGGATGTGCATTTTGACTTTTCTTGAAAATATCTTCCACAATTACCTTTCCGTAACTACCTCTCCACAATGACATTTCCGCAATTACCTTTCAGCAACAACCTTTCCGTATTTGGAAACTCATTTTTTCCGCAATTGCGGATTGCAGGTTGCGGGTATGCATTTCGACTTCTCTCGAAATTGCTTCCGCAATTCGTCTTTCATGATACTTCTTCCACATTTTCTGGATTGTGAATTATGGTGTCCTTCCATATTGTGGATTGCAGATTGTGGATTTGGATCCTAACTTTTTTGAAATGGGATTCCGCAAATCTATTTCCGCAACTCCTGTGAACCGTCGATGACTTTACGAAATCCTCATCGTTCGTTGATCAGTTATGAAACACAGAACTTCACTTTGGTTCTCAAGAATTTTATCTTATTCGCACATTTACTTTGAATATTCTTTCCTATACACATTATACACAATATGTTGAGAAATATCGAAAATCACTATTGTGAATATGCAAACACATAATACTACGACATATTTACATATTTTTATCGATTGAATGGCTTGCATTTCTTTTTCAGGTTTCTTGTTCGCCATACTTGGAGCTACAAGATATTTCTATAGAAATATAATGTTGTTTAGACCAAAATTGCTTGTTAGCCAACCACTTTTGTGAAATCAATTAATCTTGGTGAAAAAAATACAATGATAGGCTTTCACCAATCATGTGGCCCTTTCGTGGATACTCTTGATTTTAAAATAAAGCACTCCTTTTCAGTTTTATTCAGAGTAGTTATGGAGGTTCGGATATGGTGGCATAGAGGCCCACAAATTTTCAAAATCTATAGTGCCTGAGAAACTACTAAATGTACTAGTATACATGGACAATTGATAAGCATAAAAACATGAATTTACAAGTTTCTTTGGGATCGTTTTGGGCCAGAAATATATTTCAATATGAGTATATCTATATAGATAAGATTATGAGATGCAAGTTTTATAGTAATATAATTGAATAATTAAATATAAAATATCTTGATTAAAATTTATAATAGTGAAAATATATATATATAATAATCCAATCATAATAATACAAATGTCTATTAGATGTAGTTTGGATGGTTGGGAGGAATTATTGTTATCCTCCTTTCATTGGGTGTTGAGTCTTTCCGAATTCTCACATGAATTTGTAGCTTATATTGATTTAGAATTTCCTTTTTAAATTTATTTTACCTCTTGCATTGCCTCCTTTTCCATCTTGTCTCCTATATCTAAGTTACCTTCTTTCTGTATACCTCAAAAATTTCCCCATAGAATAGAACCACCCTTGACAAAAGATGCAATTTATCTTCTCTCTTGCCTAGATCTATACACATCCAACCATATCTACAGGTTTTTTTGCTTTCCCTAGTCGGGTCAACCAAAGCAACAAATACGCGCCTTCGAATAACTATCTCTGATGGCACCAACATGCATCAGACATTGCTTCCACTTGCCTTCAACCCCCTCCTTTAATATGACAGACTTCAAGAAGGCTCTATCATCAAACTAATCAAATGCATCTGCAACGTTGTTCATGATGCCACATACATTCTCTTTCCCTTTTTCTTAATCTCCTTCTTTTTCTGAAACATTTATTCCATTTTTTTCCCACCCGCTGACACTTTATTCATATTTTTAATTATTAATTCCCTTATTTTTTTATTTCCAATAATATATCAGTGCTTTAACTTGAATTGATCCATAACAAATTTTCCCTAATTGGGAGTCCTTTGCCTCTTTTACTCCCACCTAGCCTTAGGATTCCACCTACCGCATCAACTAGCCAATCACTTGGACTCACACAAGAAATTATTCTTCTTTGCTCACCCCAAACATCAACTCCACCAGTATCCATGCCACCTGCTACTATTCCATTCACAACACTTAACCCTAACCACAAAAAATGGTCCACTCAAGGTCGTGCAATTGGAAATACAAAAATACATGAATACACCAACCAAAAAGGTCCAAGGAAACTATTTGGCTTTGACCTTCTTGACTATTTTGGAGAAGAGATCCATGTCTCTGCATTTAACAACTTTGTTGACTCCTTCTTTTCCCAAATTGAAATAGAGACTATCTACACCCTGTCCAATGACACAATCAAAGCAACTAACCTTGCATATAACCATTTGAACAACCATATTGAGATTATCCTCTCTTATACGTTGACCATCCAACCTTTCCTACATGCCTTCCCTCAATTCCTTTACATTCCATCCACTTTAAAATAATCAATGACCTTCACGCATCACCACTAAATTCCATGGTTGACCTTATTGCCATGGTTGTCTCCATTTCCCTTGCATCAACAATTAGGAAAAATATGTATTTGAGAAAAAACAAAGGATTGTTTCCCTTAGAGACACGTCCTACTTTAGCATAGATGTCACACTTTGGGGGCATCATTGCCACACTGAGGGCTTAGAATGTGCTTCATTGTACTCCTATGATCCACCTCTTGTCCTTGCAATAAAGTGTGCTCGTCTTATGGATTTGAATGGTATAACACTTGGAAGTGCTCCAAGTACAACCCTACTTATAAATTCAGATATTGAGCCAACCCATATCCTAAAAAAATGGTTCACTGAAATTGGTTTCCATGGAGCTTCACCTTCATTGAGTCAGAAATTTACCCACTCTGCTTCTCGAACAAATCCAAAGAAAAAAATACTCGATTTGCAAAGAATACAACCATATGAGAAGGCATTTTGGTTCTCTGTACGTGCTTCCATTGCTTCCATTAACATGGATGACTTCCACTTCCTTGCATGCCCTCTTTTTGTTGATGGAATACAATGCATGAAAATTTTTTATCATCGGGTTCAAAACACTTGGCATTGCATCAAGTGTGATGGTGAGTTTTCAAAGTGTGATTATAGGTACATATTGAAGGTTTCCCTACAAGACAACACCATCCAGATCAATGTTTCCATGAATTTTGATGATGGGGAAAAACAACTCCTTGGCATATCTGCAAAAGATTTGTGCCTCCTTTCCACTGAACCATCTTCCTTAAAGGATATAGCTCTAGAACTAACCTCACGACAATACCTTTTCACCTTATTCATTAAGATAGATACTTTCAATGCCACTAGATGATTGAAAACAACCATTCTTAGCTCTGAGGAGGTTCCTTATGCTTCTGAAACATCCATCCTCCTCAAAGAAATACATGCACTTACATCTTGTAGTCAACCCGTTGCACATCGTCTTTGACCTCGCATCTTTACAACAAACCTTCCTCTCTACCCAACGCCCATTCACATCACCCTCCCATAGTTTCCACTTACTACACTCCTTCATTCTACTTGTATATATTATATATATACATATTTTCCCACCTACAAATCCTATGTTTCCAATGCTTTCCACTTCATCTCCATTAAAGTATTTCCTTCCACTTCATCGTTATTGTTCTCTCTTTTTCCCATGTCATTTCCTGCTTCCATGTAGGCTTCTACCAGTGCCTTAGAAATTTAGCTTAGTTAGAGTTCAAGAATTTATGGATGGTGCTATGATCTATTAAGGTGAAATAGATCTTATGGAGATGATGTAATTTATATATTGGATGGACTATATCCTTTTTTGGCTAGTAGGGATTCAGTTTTGTTAATTTTGATTTTCAGTTTCTTCAAGAACTGAGGGGATATTATGTATGAAGAAAAATGAGGCATATATGTATGAAGTAATTTGATTAGAAGGTCCTATGGAAGATGTAACTTTTCCTTGATTAATATAATAGATAATTAGTAGGATATTATCTACTAATTTTTTTTATGCTCATATGCTTATATATGTTATCAAATACACTAACTTGTATCTCTTCGGAACTGAGACTTTAAATGGTTCATGGACACTATACTTATCTACATGCATGAAACCAATGGTGCATGTTTTCTTACATGGATACAATGTTTAGTATTTTATGTATGTTTTTCTTTTATATACTATGTTTTTTTTTGTCTACCTCTCAGCTACATGTTTCTGATGGAAAATTGTCAAACAAATGCTTTGCAAGTTTGCACATTATTTATTTCTATACCTTTATATGTATTTTACTTGTATATTTAGAAATACATTTTTCAATGTGGAATGCCTTTATTTATATACTATATGTGCTTCCATTTTTCCCTTTACTTACCTTACTTATAAATTTCTTCTGAAGGTTACCACAAACTTATTTTCCCTCAACGTACCTATGCCATCCAATACTATAATTGAACAAATCAATGCACCATGGAGAATTATTTATGGTCACAACAAATACCATCTCAAGACACAGTGGCACCTTCATTATCGATCAACACATCCAACCATCACTTGTGGAACCACCCCATCATGTAACCCATCACTAATCCAATTTCCTCCACCTACAATTACATCCACCCCTACACCTGCAAACCTCAATGATCCACCAATGCACACCTTTGCTACAACCCCCCGTCCACCCACCCCATCCATCGCCCCCTTAATAGATGCTTAGCGTCGCTTCCGTAAAAGACTCAATCACCTACACCCAATTCAGATTTGCTCCATCTTCCAAGAATCATATCGATGAATTAAAATGAATTTGTGCCATGGAAGCTATATATTCTCTCGATGTACTAGAGAATGCCATGGCCATCACTTCTCCTTAGAAAACAATATGGAACCTGGACACTAGCCAATGGTTCTTGCACGACTAACTCAAATTGAAGAAATGTTAATTTCCTGTGTCAACCCAATACTGCAAGTTACACACGCACATGGTGTCCAATATAGATACTCTGGCCATACTATTAGTTCCCCCCAATACATATCCACAATTTCCATGTCACTTCCACACCTCTTGCTAGATTTGGACGTCCTTGTTGTACGTAAATGAAATGCTGCAAACAATCCATATGAATTAATTGTTGTCCATTCAAATTTCCTTGCTATGTTAGAATTCAAAATGTCCAATGACCCATATTACAAGGATGTCCAACTCAGTTTATTTGGCCTAAATTATTTTCCACTTCAACCCACAGATGTATACTCCCTCCTTCACCATGCAATAACCTCTTGACTAGAGACTCACATACCCTCTTTCCTTTATGATGAAGCACCTCCTTCCTTTTCGACTTCACTAAACCCCCAAACCTCCTCCTTCATTTATGCACCCCCAAATTCTCACACCGAGTCTGAAGAAATTCAACACTTTGTCGCATCAAACTCTACAAACCCAACACCTTCCATTCAATGGCCTCCAATTAGTGTTTCCCCAATTAATGAATACAACACATAAGGCCTCCTTTCTATGGAATTCCCAACCTTATTCCCCACATTTGTTTCCATTCTAAAGAAACCACATGTTCATGAAATCGACATGCAAGAGTATGAATTGCACCTTATGTGATACCATGATAATAGGTTCGACCAACACCCTTGCTTTCACTACTATTTGCACAACCTTATCATGCGCCATCGTATCCAAGCTACTACTTCTGTATTTGTTAAATGAAACCTTACAAACACCCTCCCCATAACAGTATCGACCCTTCTCACCCAACTCGATCAAGTTCCATATTCTCATGTGGCTGACCATGCCTTGCGTTTTGAGCTTCTCTTCATGGGACACGCTCCTTTTGGAACAAAAAATAGGTGAACTATATGATATGATCACACAACTTGGTATCCCAACCTTATTCATTACCCTCGATGCAAATGATACCAAATGGTATGACCTTCACGTGCTCATGCCTTGTCCCCATCCAACTTATTTGCCTGCACAATTCCAATGGAGAATTTAGAACATTATAGCCAATCCACATATTGCATCTCTATATATGCACCATAGATTTACCATATCTTCCTTGAAGAAATACTTCAAAAGACATTCCGCACAAAATATTGCTGGTGCAGGTTTGCCTCTTCTCCTATTTTAGATTTTTTGTTTCGTTTGCATTTACTAGTTTGATTTTTCTTCCTCATTTTTTCCAGGTATGAATGGCAACAAAGAGGTTATGCTCATATCCATGGTTTCGTTTTGTTGGAATATGCACCCATTATGGACAACCTTGACTGGGAGGATGCTTCCGCAGTGGTAACTTCCAAAACATACTTTGATAGCTTATTAACTGCATGGAACCCCCATCCCCCACTCCTTCGCACCATCGCATTCCATCGAGCATCTCAGCAATATCCTTGCACTTTTCAATGTGGAATTCCTTTATTTATATATTATATGTGCTTCCATTTTCCCATTTACTTACCTTACTTATAAAAGTATTCTAAAGGTTACCAAAAACTTGTTTTCCTTCAACGTACCTATGCCATCCAATACTAGAATAGAACAAATCAATGCACGATTAAGGATTCTTTATGGACACAACAAATACCATCTCAAGACACAACAGCACCTTCGTTATTGATCAACACATCCCACCATCACTTGTGGAACCACCCCATCACGTAACCCATCACTAATCCAATTTCCTCCACCTACAATCACATCTACCCCTACACTTGCAAACCTCAATGCTCCACCAATGCACACCTGCTATACAGGACAATACACCCTTGTAACCTAGGGTCTTGGGTTTCCAACTTACTAAGACACTTGCATACAATCAGCTTTTACAGAGAATGAAAGAGGAATAGGAATAGAGTTTGGCTTACCCGGTTTATGACGGTTGATCCAAGCTTTGTCTTCTCCTGCTTCAATTTTCTCCAAAGCTTCTAGGGATGCTTCTCTTCACCTGCAAAGATCCAATTCTTCAATAAATATCTCATACATATATATATCAGAGGTTATATGAAATGCATACTAATATCACAATTGAAATCATTCATTAACCAATATACATGAGAAAAGCACAATACAAATATTGGAAGAAGAATTCTCTTTATTAACAAACAGTGAATAGGTAAGAATACAACCCAGCTTCTGACACAAGAACTCCTCTGCAACCATGGACACTGAGTTTTGCTGCTCCAAGACTCTGAAGGAATACTACCAGCTTAACTTTTCTCTCCTAGAATTGATTGATTAGCCCCATCCCAAGGCCTCTATTTATACATGGGGAAATAGAGAGGTTTTGAAGGTTGGGATGGTTGAGACAGTTGGGATAGTTATGGATTAAGGCCCAACTAATCTCATATAATTGTGATTTATATTTTTTAATGTTGAACCTAGTTACACACGAGTATGTATATAATAAAGGTGTGTATGACACGCTTGTTTCTTGAAGGAAACTTATGTGTTCAATGTACACGTGGGCTGCAATGCAAATACTCATGTGTGACATGTGAGCTGCAATGCAAAAAGAAGCGTGTGCAACCCTATACTCAGAATAAAAATATTTCAAGCTGGTCTGGAGATTATGCATCAATGTTCATGCACATATATAGTATTTTGGCCACTTCAATACTTATTTGTCCTCTTGTGTACTGACATAATTAATGTCAGCACTCAGATGGAGAAGTGCCATTTAGGTTGATAAAAACACCTTTTCTACACCCCCCATCCACCACACCCTTAACATATGCTCAACGTCGCTTCCATAAAATACTTGATCACCTACACCCAATTCAGATTTTCTCCATCTTCCAAGAATCATATCCAGGCATTAAAACGAAGTTGTTCCATGGAAGCTATATATTCTCTCAATGTAAGCGAGAATTCCATGGCCATCACTTCTCCTTAGAAAACAATATGGACCCTGGACACCAGCCAATGGTTCTTGCACGACTAAATCAAATCACAGAAATGCTAATTTCCCTTGTCAACCCAATACTGCATGTTACACACGCACGTGGTGGCCAATACAAATACTCTGGCCATACTATTAGTTTCCCCCAATACATGTCCACAATTTCCATGTCACTTCCGCACCTCTTGCTAGATTTGGACATCCATGTTGTACGTAAATGCAATGCTGCAAACAAGCCATATGAATTCATTGTTAGCCATTCAAATGTCCTTGCTGTGTTAGAATTAAAAATTTCCAATGACCCATATTACAAGGATGTCCAACTTATTTTATTTATCCTAAATGATTTGTCACTTCAACCCACAAATGTATTCGCCCTCCTTCACCAGGAAACAAAATATTGATTAGACGCTCACATACCCTCTTCCCTTGATGATGAAGCGCCTCCTTCCTTTCCAACTTCACTGAACCCCAAACCTCCTCCTTCATTTATGCACCCCCAAATTCTCACACCAAGTCTGAAGAAATTCGACGCTTTGTCGCATCAAAATCTACAAACCCAACACCTTCCGTTGAATGGCCCCCAATTGGTCTTTCCCCAATTAATGAATACAACACATAAGGCCTCCTTTCTATGGAATTCCAAACCTTGTTCCCCACATGTGTTGCCATTCTAAAGCAACCACGTGTTCATGAAATTGACATGCAAGAGTATGGATTGCACCTTATGTGATACCATGATAATAGGTTTGGCCAACACCCTCGCTTTCACTACTATTTGTACAACCTTATCATGCGCCATCGTAGCCAAGCTACTGCTTCTATATTTGTTAAACGAAACCTTGCAGACAACCTCCCCACAACAGTATCGGTTTCTCACCCAACTCGACCAAGTTTTAGATTCTCATGTGGCTGACCATGCCATGCATTTTGGAGATTTTTTTCGTGGGACACACTCCTTTTCAAACAAAAAAAGAGGTGAACTATATGATATGATCACACAACTTGGTATCCCAACCTTCTTCTTTACCCTTAGTGAAAATGACACCAAATGGCATGACCTTCACATGCTCATTCCTTTCCCCGTCCAACTTCTTTTCTTGCACAATTCCAATGGAGAATTCAAAACATTATAGCCAACCCACATATTGCATATCTATATATGCACCATATATTTACCATCTTCCTTGAAGAAATCCTTCAAAATACATTCCACACAAAATATTGCTTGTGCAGGTTTGCCTCTTCTCCTATATTGGATTTTTTGTTTCGTTCTCATTTACTAATTTGAATTTTCTTCCTCATTTTTCCTTTCCTTTTTTTCCTAGGTGTGAATGGAAACACAAAGGCTCTTCTCATATCTATGGTTTCTTTTGGTTGGAAGATGCACCCATTATGGACAACCTTGATTGGGAATATGCTTCCATAATGGAAACTGGGAAAACATATTTTGATAGCTTCTTAACTGCATGGAACCCCCATCCCCCACACCTTCGCACCCTCGCAATCCATCGAACATCTCAGCAAGATCCTTGTACAATTGAATCATTCTCCATACTTGAAGCAAATCACATTGACGACTATGAAGCTCTTGTCAATTCCGTTCAACGACACACACAATGCAATGAGTCCTCCTTCCTCCGCAAAAAAAAGGTAGTCTCTTGTATGTCACTATGGTTTCCCTTTTGAGATGCATGCTACATATTCTATGTTCATTGATGGTAATGGGAAAAAAACATACATCTCAGCTAGGAATGATGAATT
The DNA here is from genome assembly GCA_001517045.1 of Pseudotsuga menziesii. Taxonomy (NCBI): domain Eukaryota; kingdom Viridiplantae; phylum Streptophyta; class Pinopsida; order Pinales; family Pinaceae; genus Pseudotsuga; species Pseudotsuga menziesii. The sequence goes on from LPNX010012189.1 coordinate 175,031, forward strand.
GTTAAACATACACAACTCTTCCATGCTTTCAATATGGAGAGAAAATGTTGACTATCAACCTATGCTCTCACAACACGCTGTACTCACATGCATTTCAAAGTATGCATCAAAATCATAGAATAAATCTAAAAGCTACTGTGATATGCTCTCACGTATTGCACATGCTTCCCCTTCAGAAGAGGCAATATTGTTTCCCATTTGAAAACTCCTCTAAGAAACTATTGTTGATCAAGACATTGGAGCACAAGAGACATTCCATATGTTGCAGAAAATATCCTTGACCATTTTCAATTGATCCTTTGTTTCCCTCAATGTTTCCCATACTGATTTCAAACCTGTTTCACTAGACCTCCCAAACACCCCTCCCACCACCCACCTTCATTGTTTCTTGCATGAAAAAATCTCCTTCACTTGACCAAATGCCCCTTGTTGAAGCTAGACAATTTTGGTCCTACTCTGCTCGTAGGCAGACCTGCCAATGGAAACCCCACAAAACTCCCAAACTATGCATGTCCTTCCTCAGTTCTTTGACATCCCTCCTTCAACTTCCCCTCTTTATGTCAAATTATGTTGGAGTGAACTCCTCCTCTACAAACATTTTTGTGCATTACCACATGACATTGGATGCACAGAATTGGAAATAGTCTCAACTTGGGATTATTTCTGTTACAATTAGACTTCCTGACATCTTGAACACCACCCTACACCCCCCTCCCCCCAATACACTGACTCTGACACCTCTCCCCCTCATGAATCTCATGGGACCTCCCCCATGGACATGTTCAAATGGGATATCCTCTCTCACCTAAACCCTGGAAAAAACATCCAAGTTGATGAACTTGACATGCTTGGTCATCATTAATTTGACACCAACCACAATTGGTCCCACACACATATCCATTTACACTTGCAAGAATCAACCATCTCATTCATTGATGTGAACCGTTATTCAAACCAAGTACCTGTTCACCCTTGTTCAACATTCATGTCTCCTAACTGATTATCTCCAACTTAACACATTTCCTTTAATATTATTATCCAACTATATACAACACACAAACACCAACCCATTGAAAATGGTCATCCAAGGAATTGTAGGCACATAGAAATCTTATTTGATTGGTTGCTTGCAAGCTGCACTTCATTCCGCATCTGGAAATATTTCTTCACCCCTTCTCCTACTTGCTCCAACTAGTGTCACAACCTTTAACATAAATGCACTTACAATACATTCTGTCCTTCGCATCCCAATAACCACACTTCAACCTCTTGAGGGCCAAGCCCTTGCTAACCTCCAGGAACGTCTTCTCCCTATACGTTACATCCTTATTGATGAAATAAGTTTCATCGGGACAAAAATTTTAACCATCATTGACGCTCGTCTTCGTGAATCATTCCCATCCCGTCAAACCTATCCTTTTGGTGATTTCTCTATAATCCTCGTTAGTGACCTAGGACAACTTCCCCCTATCAAAGATATCCCCATGTATGTAGGGGCATTGCATGGAAAGACCCTCTGGCGTAGCTTCAACACATTTGTAACACTCGCCACAGTTTTTAGTCAACAAGGCAACAACCCTGTTCAAGTTTCATTCTGCAGCCTCCTTCTCAACCTCTAAAATGCAACACCAAATCTTGTTGAATGACACATTCTCATGTCAAGGGAATCTTCTTCTCTTTCACAAGATGAGAACCAAACATTTGAACATTCCACCCACTGGTTCTAGACTAAAAATTATGTCACCTTTCATAACAAACAAATGCTTAAACACCTAAATGCCCCATTTTCATGTTCGTTAGCAGAAATAAGAAAGCAACCATCAATATTAGCAACATAATATGAGCAACTGTCTCTAACAGTTCTACTTTCCATTGGCCAACACGTTATGCTTACCACAAATCTTTGGGTCTAAGCAAGGCTTGCTAATGGAGCTCTTGGACAAGTTGTTGCAATCCTCTACAACACTTTTACTACTCCACCAAACCTTCCTTTGTTTATTGTTGTTAATCTTATCCATTATAAGGGCCTGCCATGGGATAATTCCAACCCAAAATATGTGCCAATCTTACCTGTATCAAGGGGATCACGCAGACAAATTCCACTTCGCATGGCTTGGGGATTAACAATCCATAAAGAACAAGGCATGACCTTACAAAAGGAAACACTTGACATTGGAAACATTGATCGCCAAGGCCTTACATTTATAGTTGTTTCCAGAGTCAAGCATCTTAATGACCTATGCATAACTCCAACATTCTCTTTTGCTCGATATGCTCATATGCAATATAGCGTTTACGTCTAACGCCGAAAGAAAGAGGAAATTTTAATTGCATCTAAATCTATTGCAAGTCAGGTGCATTAACAAACCTAAACTCTTTTACTTATATCTTTTTATACCCATGCATTGCTTCTGCTTATCTCCCTTATACATGCAACACAACACAACTATATTCTTTTGTTTCATATATAGTTTTTTTCCCACTCTCATTGTTTAAATACAAAATCACGTTTCCATTACTTGTAACCGCCCTTCCCCCCCACCCCCCTCCCTTCCATAAAATGCAATTCAACATGAACCAAAAAATGACAACCCACTTAACAACATCAACATATCTTTAGCCCTCCTTCTAATTACCTGATTACAAAAGTGATAATCAAAATATCCAAGATATTTATATCTCATGTACTTTTGTGCATTTCCCTTTTGCCTCTCCTTACACCCACGTTTTCCTTACATGTGTTTCACACACTTCTTTACACCCCACATCCCTATCTGTATAGACATTGTACAAATTAAATGTGTTTACTAATATGACTTTTTCTCCTCACTCTATGGTTTACATTTCAAAAAACACAATTGTATTACTCTTTGAATTGTCTATGGGTGTAATTCAGTTTTAGCACCGCAACATATGATTATTTGTAGACTACATTATATTACATTAGAGAAGTAAATACCTACTTAAAATCACTTTCACCTTCATATTCATGTGAGCATTTTACTAACAATATTTTTACATGAAATGTGTATTTATTACTTTTTCTCCGTCCAAGTGTTTTAAGGATTACCTAGATGTGCAATTGGTAAGAGAAGTTATATTATTGTTTTATTCACTTTCATTGCTTTCAAATCAATATTGTGGCCCTTCATGTTATAACTGCTATCAACTTAACTCATGAAATTATGCTATTAGTATATATCATCATTAGTTGTTCTCTTATGAACGCTTAATTTCATTTTGTACTATTCTTTTGTTCACTCCATCTTCCTATATATGTTGCATTTACAAAGGCTCTTGATTGTCAAACATACGAATTGAGATAAATATGCCCAGACAACAAGATATTAATGGATAAATGAGACTAGTCCTCACGAATTGGTTAATTGAGGTGGGTTCTCTATTTCTATCTTTTGCCTTCTTCACATATGTACATTGCTAACGATTATGTTACCCCTAGTTATAATTACTATTTCTCTATTTAATCATCATTTACTTTCATTTTGGCACCTGGATTTGCAGGTACATTATAGTTTTTAAATTGATTTCGGTATGGATTTTAGTATATGATACAAATATCTCTCTCCCTTTTTTTCTATGCAGAGAATGTACAAGACTGATGGTACCACTCCATCATAGTTCAATAGAAAGCAAACTGAATGTATTCTTTACAAAGTACTCGGTTCCTCATTACAACTCTGTAGCACTCATCACACTTGCCAAGCTGCATGCATAACATTTTGATGTTTTCATAGGAGTTGAAGTTGCATGCGTAGCAACTGATTAGTAAAGGAGTGAAATTTCTACACTCGGTTGCACATACAACAACTGAAGTCTAGTGTCAAAGATATACAACCTTCCTTTTAATAGTCCCTTTTGGGTGGATGGATTTTTTTCCTTTCATTATTAATCTTCACCTTTAATTGTACATTGTTGTGATAAATGCATTATTAAGAGATATCATTCCTATTGGGATTTTTAACTTAGCCAACACAAGTTTACTTGTCAATTGTAATACATACTTCAACGGCCATTTATCTGTTTTTATTTAACTTTGAATTATACAACACTGAATTTATTTTCTCATTGCTAAGATTTTTTTCACTTGTAATAAAAGATTGAGGGGTCATTTATATGTTCTTATTTAAACTTGAATTATACAACACTGAATTTCTTTTCTCATTGCCACTTTTTTATTTTGTCAATTGTAATGAATGCTTCTGCCCATTTATGTTTTTCTTCATCTATTACTACATGCATAGATTTAATAAAGAGGGTAAAAATCTTAATGTACAAATATTTTTAGTCCTTCTTATTCATATATTAGTCCTTTGAGTCTATTATTGCACATATCTTAATGTACACCATTCCGATCACAAAATCCCCTTTAGAAGACATCCTTTGCATCCCACTACATTCTATGCTCATAATGTTATGACAATAAATCAACATCCATCATACTGCATTCTATGCTCATAATGTTATGAGCATAAATAAACATAAAGAACCCTAACAAACACCTTATGCAAATACATGGTAATATTTGGCTCCAACTATGGGGCTCAAACTCTTCTTAGGAATGCATGAGAAGAACAAAATATTTTCTTATACTTGTTAGAAATGACCATCAAATGCAATGAAATCAATATACATAACATCATTCTTCTTCACAACAACAACAAATCAATCGTAATGCTCATACAAAATCTTATCAATGTCATACCTACCTACAAAGCAAACAAATGTCCACTTTAGTAACTAATCCAACATCTAGAAGACTCCAAGTGCTAAACATTTTCAAAAGAATCAAGTGCATACCTCACCTTAACTTTGCGGATCTCTTATCTCTTGTGCACGCTCTCTTTGTGAATTTGTCCCCATCGTCGATCCATCATTTCTCCTTTAATTTGGATCATCCAATCTTACTTTTGCAACTCAATATTTCCGCAATTGGTTTTCCACAACAACTTTTCCACAACTGCAGATTGTTGGATGTTTTTTTCCAAGTTCCAAAATCGAATTCCATATTTTTGCGACTGCAACGCTCTTTCCGCAATTGCGGATTGCGGATGTACCTTCCCACTTTTTTGAAATGGGTTTCCAAAGTTTGCCTCCTGTAAGTTTCTTTTCGCAACTCCTGTGAATCGTCGATTTCTTGCGGCTTTCTCTGTGCCTATTGACTTAAGATCAAGTGCGGACCTCACCTTAATTGTGCAGATCTCTTATCTCTCGTGCACATTATCTTTGTGAATTATTTCCCCATCATCAATCCATCATTTCTCCTTTAATATGGATCTTCCAATCTTACTTCCGCGACTCAATCTTTTCACAATTGAGTTTCCGCAACTACGGATTGCGAGATGTTTTTTTCCAAATTCCAAAACCCATTTTCGCAATTATGCGGTCGAAAGCTTTCAAAGTTGTGGGCGACTTCGTAAGTTTAGGAGAAATAATGGCTCTCCATCCAGACATAGACAACACTAAGGTGGAAGCCCCTTCGTCCAAAACAGTCCGATGGACTTTTCTCCCAACTACCCTGGTCGCAATTTGAAATGCAAGCTGGTGGGATAGTCTGGACTTATAATCCTCCACATTAAAATGAATCAAATTAGTGTTATTTGGATCTAAGGCCCCTAAAGTTGATAACATGTTTTTTCACTGCGTAGGGAAACTTTGGAGTACCTCCAAGGTAGACATTGCGCAAGGTGCTCGAGCCAAATCTTCAACAACATTGTGGAATTGTGCAACTCGAGCATTCATATTGAAAACACATTTCTGGAGAGTATTCTTAGGTGCGCACAAAATCAATTCAAGGTTAGGTTTCTCGATCATAAGAGGGCCATCGAACGGAGGTAGAGGAGAATAACTCGTAGAAGGAACTTTCTCGGACGAAGCACTTTCGTCCTTCTTCTTTGCTGGTTTTTCATATGTCTGACTACAAGTGGTTAAGCTAACAGTTTTTGTGGACATCAATCAGATCTCTTTAGTAGAGTTAGAGGTTCCTTGTGAAGACATATGATTAATCAACTACTGTTGAGGCAGAAATGATCAGTAAGTACCGCCGGTGTAGGGTTATTTTTCAAAAAATTATTAATTTCTTCACGACGAGGGTACTCTTTCATGAAGTGATCACCACAACATAGTAGGAACGGATACTTATACTTCCTTTTACCTTTTTTCTCATTCTCTGAGGTTGTAGTCTTGGGATTCTTCCTTTGGTTTCTGGATTTTTTACCTTTTCCTTTTCCTTTATTTTTACTATCGGGTGTCTGCATAGTTTGAATAGCATTAACCTAGGTAGAAACTGCAGGAGAAGGAGTAGTCGTAGAATTACTATGTTGCTCAGTAGGCTTTGCTGCTGATAGGGGCGGGATTGAACCTACAACCTCATCAACAGGACTTTCTGCAGGTGGCTTGGAAGGGTCTGTGCTTGGACGAGGATCGTGAGGGATCAGATCATACAAAGTTTTGAACTGAGAATAAACCAAGTCCAGATACTAAGCCCGGCTAATATCCTGCTCTTCAATCACAACACTGCCCATAGCCACATCACGGGAAATGGGAGGCAACAAGGATTTCGTAAACCAATCAACCAACATTTGGTCTGGGATCGGCATGGTGTCCTCCACTCATGAATATGATCTGATATATGGGTGGAAGTGTTTTGACAAAGTGATGTTAAAATATCTGTACAAGTTTCGTAATGGATAGGTAGTTGGAAATGAGTAAGAAAAAATGTTGCCAATGAGTTGAAATCCACAAATGAATGTTGTGGAAGTTAAATGTACAACTCGGTAGCTGTACTAGTTAAAGTTCACTGGAAGAGCCTCAAACGTGTTGAATCATTCATCAATGAGTTAGAAGAACACCATAGATGTAATGTCATAACATGAATTTTTGGATCCTCTCCTTGCTTCCCATCAAAATTTGGAATGTCGGATGGTAATTTAAACAGAATTGCAGGCCACAAAGGGTTATGTTGGATGGGATCGTTGATCAATTTGGACAAATCAGGCAAGTCCAAATTTTCCAAAAATGGAAGTTTTTGATTAGGTTGAACATACTGCTAATATTGATATGGCATCTGTATACCAGTAGGACCATAAGTTGATTGATACAATGGCTGTTGGGGTGGTGGATTCATAGATGATACTCCTAAATATCCGCTAGATGGTGACGAGCCTCCAAGAGGATGACCTTCTCCAAGTGGAGGTGGTCCCCCAGAAGGTGTCCCTCCAGGTGGTGGACCTCCCGATAGTGGTCCTCTAGGTGGTGGTCCTCTAGAAGGTGGTCCCCCAGGTGGTGGTCCTCTAGAAGGTGGTCCTTTGGGTGGTGTTCCTCCAAAAGGTGGCCCTCCACAACCTCCAACAATATTCATAGGTGTTCCTCGAGGCATAGGCATATATGGCCAATTAGGTTTCCCCCATGGCGTAAACATGTTTCCAGGATAAGGCATCCCAGGATAACAATCCTTGAAGATGTAGGTTGATAATTGAAATTGTATATAGGTGGTTGTTTTCCCTAGTAAGTATAACCCTAAGAAGGTTGATTGACTACAGGTTGTACCCCTATGGGTTTCCCTATACTAGAAGGAGGAATAACCATATTGGTGTTTCTGGACAGAACAGTGACTACTAGTTTTCCTACAACAGGGATTTTTCTTGCAGTGGAAGGGACTCCACTAACTAATGAAACAACTTGAGCTGGGGGTTTCCCCCCAGCTGTAGAAGATATGGGAGAAGCAGAGGAAGACAGGGTATTTAGACCTGTAGTAGTAGGATTTGAGGGTTGACCTAGATCAAGAGTTGTTGAACCTCAAGTTGGTGATGCTAAACTAGGAATTACATGAGACGACAAAAGTGCACGGCATCCGAGAGGGGTTGTTTCTAAAAGAGGGGGTAAAAGAGCAGACATGGTTGCACAATGAGGAAGGGGAAAAGCAGTGATGGTTGCAAGGTTCTCTTGAAATTTATGTAAATGATCAATATCTGGTTGGAACCTTCTAAACATTTCCTCATTCAATGGAGCCTCTCTAATGGGGGTAAGATAGGAAGGTCTAGTAGTCCCATATTTGAAAATAGCTTGACCTAAAGAAGTTCTCCATAAAGGTGCATTAGGGCCAAATTCTACACCCAGGTTTCATCAGATGGGTGATTGAAGACCCAATTTGACGAACCATCTTGACCTTCCATTGGAAAATGAAAGGTGGTATCAGCCGTAGGAGGCTGATTGACCAAGGGATTATCATAAGTAGTAAATTATTACCTGACTTCCACAACTGGATTCCCTTTCACATGGGAATCATGTGTGACACCTTGGTTTGTGGCTTCCATTGTGATCTCTCCTGCAATAGGAGGAAATTCAGGTGGTAAGCCTTGAACTCTTTGAGATCGGCTCTCAGGCAGACTTTTGGTCTCTAAAAACCTAACCTAGGGTTTGAAACTAGAATCACACACAAAAACATTCTTACACAAGCTAGAGGCCACAAGCAAACTTAGGTGATAAGAGGGGCTGATAAAAGGCGGTTCCTCACTAGGATTGCCAAGTCTTCACAACTCGCAATATAGTGCAGGTTCCAACAGTAAAACACGACAAGGAGTATTAGGACCGTACCCTTGCCTGAATACCCGACTACCTAGATGGAATGTGCGTAGTAGCTCCCCAAGTGTTGTTCTCGGTGTATTTCTCCAACAAGATGACCAAAAGGATTTTATTAGTTGGTTTAAGTTATCCTAGAGGGGTCTCCCGATATATGCAAGGTACGTGGGAGCTCAAATCTTTCTTATTGTTGTCTAATGCACAACCATTCAACAGGAGCCTTCTGATATACTACTGAGTATGTGAAGTACCTTTCTATATACCTCAAGGGTATGTAAAAGGTCATTCAATATACCAGTTGGTACGTGGAAGAACTACAAGCCCCCGGGATGCAGTACAGGAAATAGAACGACAACTCCTATGTTTATAGATGCTGAAACACATCTTCTAAACTATCACTCAAGTTACTAAAATTTGTTAACCTAGAAGTAGCGTTAATTTTATCTTGAACGATTAGGTGAATGCATGATGTGTCGACAGAAAAGTAAAACCATGTAGCATGATTATGCGAATTTTCACTTTATCGTTTGAGGTATTCCCTACTTACAGGAGAGAGAGAGTGATTCAATTATGTTTCTAAACAAGAAATCCCAAACAATCACACTAAACTATCTTTCAAAATGAAAACAAGAAACAAACTTCTAATAGTTGATCTTGAAATCAAAACAAAGTGAGATATGTTTTCCAAAAATAAAGGTACTACTACTACTTGGAAAACTAAACTCTTTTTAAAATTATTCAAATATGAAAAGACCTAACTCATACTATGATATTTTTTGTGAGAAAAGAACATACAAAGAAATCGAAGAAACATGAATGCCTGAAAGTTTGTGAAACGAAACAAGGATCGAATGGTTCATCCTCAAATACAACTATGATCAAATCTCAAATTTTCTTCTAATCAAAATAAAAAGCAATCTTTCATTAATCTATGAAGAACAAAAATGAAGAAACCAAAAGAAAAAATATTTCTTTTCAGTTGATCTAACAGTAAAATAGGATCTGACTATATGACTTCCAAGCACTCTTTCAAAAATCAAACCTAAGCATAACAAGCAGCTAAACGAATGAAAACAACTTGGCTCTTTAAAACAAAATGAAATAAGACTTTACCACTTTCCATATTTTGAATTTAACATGCAAACATCAATGATGAAGCCAGAAACACACTCACAAAAGAAATACACTGATACTAACTTTTGAAATCACAGGGGTTTAAAACCCTACCTGGAACCACTTGCAGGAGGTTGCTGACAGAGCGTTACCACCTGAGCATAACCTATTGTCCACTGAAACAGAGCGGTGGCACCACCTATTGTCCACTAAGCATGTGTGATGGCACCGCTTCTTGTCCCTACAGAAAGCATGGTGTTTATTGTAGGTTTCAATAAAAAAAAAAGAGTGAAACAAAGAAAGTTAAATGTCATACAACTAGAATCAAATCATGAAAATTAAGCATAGAAAGCATATATGTTTTAGATGTAAGCAAATCTAGTTAAATTGAACCCAAATCTCATTACAAACTTAGCATATCTGATTACTGAAAAAATATGAAGTTTGGAATAAAGACAAGAACTGAAAACCAAGAAAGATGAGAAGTTCTGAATTGAAAACCAAGAAATATCAGTAGATCTGAATGTCCTTCCCCAGTGGAGTTGCCGTATTTGTTGCTGGAAATTCTCACCTCCTGTGGATAGGAGTTGTTTCCCTAGATATGAATGATACAGGTCTAGAACGAATGAGTGATAAAAGGATAAGCACTTTCCCTAGAATTGATAGTTATATGGAATGAGTCTATTATCTATCCTGCAGTATGATGCATCATCCTTTTATGGTGCGAGATCTCCATAGATATACCTGCAATAAACACATCAAACAACAAACAATATTAAAAGTACCAGAAAATGATCTACAACTCTATATCAGTGACTAAGGAATGCGATAATAAAATGAGTGATCATAACACAATAAATTTTATGGGAAATAAACCATCATTGCATTAAGATGAAAGAAGAGATATTACAACCATAATTCCTTAGTGTTGTGATGCCTCCACACATGCCAAGTATTATCCTCAAAGCTTCAACTTTCCTTCTCTATACTCACCCTAGATTTGGCCAGAACCTAGTTGCAACATCATAACAATCCTCCTTCAAACCCATGGGGGGTGAGGCAGTATTTATATACCTTGGGAAGATAGGCATGGTTGAGAAAATGGTGGATGAGGTGGAAGGGATATCCTAGCAAGGGGGATCTCGAGTCCAGATGGTCCACAAGAGTAGGGATGAGGGTTCCACGAATATTTCCTTCGAGAATCTTCATGAATCTTCTCTTTTTCCTTTTGAAACTCGAGCACCACTCTTTTACTATGAATACAGAGCATTACTAGGGATGCCTTGCTCATTGATTAAAGGGTTTAGGTAGTTGCACCACTCATTGTTAGTTGACAAGAGGCGTTTCTGAAGAAGGTAACACTTATTGCATAAAGGGAAGAAGCGGTGGTGGGTCCACACAGATGTGAAAATATGAGCCTTAGGTAGTGTCTAACTTCATCACTTGAGGAATTAAGGCAATTTCTGGTGTTTTGGATCTCAGTACATGATGGTGACGAGAATTGTGTGAAAAATTGACTTGCTAGTAAAGCCTCATGCAGATAGAGAACAAATAGTATTAGTACTACACTATTTTTTCAAAAAAAATTATAATAATTTATATAAAAAATAATTACCTAAGTATTCAAATATTGAAAACAGTACACCAAGTGTTGTATCTTTTGAAGGTCTTAATGCAATGATCATCAAATGGTTTTTTATAGCATGTAGAGGTCGGTGTCTAGTACTACAACATACATTTTTTTAAATACTTGAGAAACGAAAAATGTTATGGAAGAAACACTACTAAATATTTTTTGAGTTAATGAGTAATGACACAAGAAAATTTATATAAAAAAGAAAGAATAAGATATTAAAAAAAAATTACATATTTGGAATCTACAGAAAAAATGCTATTCGGGTCTAAAATTTCATAAAAAAATGATTATGTGGCATATCGTAATGAGTGGTAAAACACAAGCATTTGAGAAAATGGATGAAATTTCCAATTAGCTATGGTTTACCATTTTCCATGGCATGGGCTTGGTGTAACCCAAAGTTAACTTTGAAGCAGACACATAGGAAGAGTGATGGCCCCCAAACATGTGAAAAGGCTCAATTTAGGTGGTTTGGAACGCAAGCACATTTTGTTTAAATTCACAATTTCATTTCCCTCTTATCTGGGTGTCATGAAAATGAAAACATGTGAATGTTTTAGCTTTACAAAACATGTGTGTTTTGTAGAGGTAAAATGTGGATGTGTTTTGTATAGTTAAAATGCATGTGTGATGTTATAGACATCAAATGTATCTTAGGGGTAAGGGGGAGGAGTTGGGTTCGGGGGTATGGGTTTAGGGAGGATTAGGGTAGTTAGAGTGGAGGGGGATTATAGGGTGGGGGAAGAG
>LPNX010012189.1:190498-236823 GCA_001517045.1 Pseudotsuga menziesii
GAGAGGTGGGGAGTTTTATGGTGTTGGCAGAGCGAGAAAGGGATGGGTATTAGGTGTAGGTGGAGGAGTAGGGGAGAGAGAGTGTGTGTTAAGGGGATAGTAATGGTTAGGGAGGAAGGGATACGGAAAGACAATTACTAAGGGATAAATAGGAGGGAGGAAATGAGAGAGGGAGAAGGGGGGAGAGATTTGGGGGGAGAGGGGGGGGGGATTGGGGATGTAGGGAGAGGGATGTAAATGCAGGAGTATATAACATGTCTTATAAAATGTGTGTGTTTTTTGTAACTGTAAAACATGTGTGTGTTTGTAACTACAAAACACAAACACGTTTTGTAACTAAAAAACATGTATGTGTTTCTGTCTATCCAACCTACATTTAATTTCAACTAACTTTTCAGAATCAAGATCTTCCAGTGCTAGCGTCAAGGAGCTTGTACACACTTTGGTTTTGAAAAACTACAATTGCACCAAAAGGGTCCCTCAACTTCATGTGAATGCCCCATTTCCTACCTATATTTCAAGCTTGATTTCTTCGCTTGATTGAAATTATTTCCCTAGCCTATGGTATCAAAAATGAAATTTATTCCCATGTCTATAGTATAAAAAAATAGATTGATTGAGATTATGCACTAGGGTTCTTGTGTCAGAAGGAGAGTAGTAAAGTCGTGAAGGAAAAACACTATTCTACTTCAATCACTTCTACTGGTGTTGGATCAATGAGTGAGATCACCACTGATACTTATAGCACTAGTGGAAAATGAGAGATTAGTGACCCAAAAAATGACCAAAATCCGCATATCAATGACCAATTTTGGTTTGGCGATCGATGGTGGCTAATTTACGGTCTTTTATTACGTGACCAAAATTGGTCATTTTTATTTTGGTCATTTATAGCTTGTCAGTTTGTAACACCCTGGTTTTGACCCCGTCGCATTAGATGTATATGATGTATATATTGTAATAATCATGGTGCGGAGCTAAAGGCCAAGGCCCCACCATTGATTGGTTATTCTATGTTTTGGATTTAAAATTGCCACTGAAGGTATATCGAGGCATGCAGCATATATTATGTTGGTCATCATGTAAATATGCATCTATAATTAATTAAATGAACCCGACCAGCTACAATCGCGGAAACTAAATCCAAAGGGGCATGATTTTCACAAGAATAAGGATGTGGGGAAATTTGTCAAACCTTGGGGCCAAGAGGGAAAATACCTATGTGTCTTCTTCCCTTGCTTATTCCAACCACTTTCATTAAGAAAGGCTGCTGGTGGTTGAGGCAGTTAATTTTTTTGTGGAGTGGGGTGGCAGGACTATCAGTCCTCACCCACATGCACACTCCACCATGGTTGACTCCACAATGGAAAAAACGCTCACGCACTTGCAATTTGTATCCCCTCCATTGCTATGCATTCTCACGCAGAGGGATTCTTTCCCGTTTTTCATCTTCACGCACAGGATTTTGCTGTATTTACCCACACAGTGGTTTTCTTCTGCGGATTTGTGAATAATGTGGCCGTATCCACTCCCCACCGGCTGATTGTGGGTTATGCATTGTTTCTCACGCTCACCCACAGGCTGGGAGAATGTAATTTCTTCCCCAGCGTGGTCTGTATATGTTTTCTTGGTGATCTCGTTGCCCAGGACGGGCTGTGTTTTCCCACGTTGTGGCTGTGGTTGTTGTGGTCTTCCTTACATGTTGGGGACTATTGTAAATTCTCCTGAGAGTCATTTTGGCCACGATAGGGCCAAGAATGACTCAGAATTTGTTTTCCCTGTTTAAGCTGTGACAGCTGACTTAATTGCTTGTGTGCAATGGTTGGTCTTCAAACTGTGTAAGGAGCAGGGATGGGGGCTTGGGTTGCTTGAAAAACCTGGTGGCTGGAAACCACACAGACAGAGCTAGAGGGTTGGCCTTCTTCTCCATCACCCCTGAATAGCACTGGAAGGGAATGCAGGGCCTGAGGGACTGTGTAGCAGAGAAGGGACTGATTCCTTGTGTTGGGTGTGGATGGGTGTCTTAGAGGTCAGGCTAGTTCTTGTGTAGGTGTTCTTGGCTCTATAATGAGCTCACCAGCTTAGCATTAATCCTTTCCCCAACTCCTTGAGCCTGATAAACCCAACTGTGTTGGATTGGCTATGTTTTGTATATCCTTTGGCTACGTGTAAGCCTGCTAGTTCCCTTATTCCTTGGAGAATCATGCCCAGCTCAGGGGTGGCAGCGCTGCTGAGAGATTAAGGAGCACGCTAGCCTATGGTTGGGTGAAACGTTGCAGCGACGTAGCTGGTTGCGGATTGAGTTCTTCATAAGATAAGTGCTCTTGTTCATTTTACTTCTGCAACCTTATTTTTTGTTAATAAAATGATGAACATGTTAGAATGAATGCTTGAATGAATGCATGTTGATTCCGCTGTGCTTGATAAATTAACTATAGCTGTGTATGATAAACAGTTTCAATTGTGCATGTTATACTGCAATGTATTCTCTTTCAGCATTGTGTTTAGCATTTTTATTGCCTGTACATGCTCATGGGACTCTTAGCCCGAGTGGTTTAAGCCATGGAGATCGCGTCCTCTTCGTCGGTCAAAGGCATGGGGACATGACAGTATGGTATCAGAGCCACAGGTTGGCAACAATGGGCCTCTATGGGCCAAGAAGATGCAATGACAGAAGCAGAATTGCCTTCTGCCTAGCAGCAATCAGGAATTTGAGGACAGCAAAAATTTCAAGAATTTTTTTTTAAGTGCTGACAGACGGGTCATCGGAAGGTTATAGGTTCTGACTTCCGATGTGGCAGAAGGTCTAATGGTTTCCCATCTGCCGTTGCGGCTACCGGAAGGTTTTGGTCGCTGATTCTATGGAAGAAGGAAGGGGAAATGGTTTGCACATCCGCCATTGCGGAAGCCAAAGTCATTTGGCTTCCAATGTAAACATCTGCCGATCGGAAAGGGAAATGGGTTGCACGCCCGCCATTGCGAAAGCCAAAGACATTTGGCTTCTGATGTGGAAGGACCGTCGACTCGTTGCGGAAGTATTGACGGTTTCCAGTCCGCTGTTGCAGAAGCCAAAGTCATTTGGCTTCCGATGTAAAAAGGCTCCCGAGGTAGCGAAAGAGTTAGTGATTTCCCATCCGCCATTGCAGAAGACCAAACCTCCAAGTCTTCCGACGGGGAAAGGAAATCATGGGAATTTTTGAAGTATTTTGACATCCATCGGAAGAGAAAGTAGCTCGAGCGCTGATTCTGCGGGAGGGAAAGCGGTTTCCAGTCCGCTGTTGCGGAAGCCGATTCATTTGGCTTCCGATGTTAAAAGACTTCCGCAGTTACGGAAGAGAGAGTGGTTCCCCGTCCGTAGTTGCGGAAGCCAAAGTCATTTGGCTTCTGATGTGGAAAGACATCCGACAGCCGATGAGAAGGAAAGGAAAATTTCGAGTTTTTCCATGGGATTTCTCAGCAGATTTCGACTGTTTTCAGAGGGATTTTTCAACTGTTTTTTAGTGAAATTTTAGGGCTAAAAAGGAGAAAAGTGGCAGCGATCTTATGCGCCAGATTCCATGAAAACTAATAATTTACCCCCCTTGACCCCTGTCGTCCCCTTCAGATAGTCATTCCTTGATGAAGAAAATTTTGTGTGTTTGGGCATTTGTAATTTTATGATTATTCCAAGAGAAGGTAAGTAATGTTGATTTGTATCAATGTATGCATCTAACAATTGTGTTATTAACACATTTGCAGAATTATAGTCACATTCAAGAGAAGTATTCCAGGTAGTGCAGTTTGGTAAGTAAGGGGTGGTTCAGTATGAGAACCCATGATGGGTATGATGCCCGAGATTCCTACGAGCGAGCAGAAGATTCCATGGGAGAAAATGTCCGTAATAGAAATGATGACATTGAGTCTAATGGAAGGAGATTGCAAGAGACACCGTCAGATGTTGCAACCACTATGAGAAACTTAATTAAAGCCTAGGAATATCAGCATCAGTTGAATGCTGCTATGTTGCAGAGTTTGACAGACTTGCAGAGAAAGATAGACTTTGGACGAGGTACAGAAAGACCAGAAGGCAGTAAGAGCAGTACTAGGAGAAGGAGAAGAACCTCTAGTGGAACATCTGATTCTGAAGAATCCAGCGGGGATTCCAATCCTTCTTCTCATAAAAGAAAAAGAAAGAGACACCATAGGGATCTCTCTCGAGATGAATTCAAGAAAGCTAAACCTCCTACGTTTGATGGTGAGGTAAAGACTGGACAAGAGGCTGAAGCTTGGCTTCTTGGTATTAAGAAGTACTTTCAAGTGCATGATTATTCAGGAAACATGAAGGCAAGAGTTTCCATATTCAATCTAAATGGAAGAGCATCCATTTGGTGGGAACACTTCAAGCAAGTGAAGAGGATCAATGAAAGGAGGCTTAAGTGGAAACAGTTCAAGAAGTATTTCAAGCAGAAATACCTCTCTGACAGGTATTATGATGACAATATTAAGGAGTTCCATGAGCTGGGATTGGGACAGCAGACCATGGAAGAGTATGCTAATAATTTTTTGGAGCTATTGAGGTATGTCCGGTACATTAGAGAAGAAAAAGTAAAGTTCCAGCATTTTCTGAGCGGATTACCTCAGTCTTACAAAGATAGAATTGAGTTCCATGAACCTAGAACTCTTGAAGAAGTGATAAGAAAGGCTAAGTATTTCTATGAGCAAAGAAAAGGTAAGCCAGATTTCCATAAGGCATGGAAGGACAAGAAGAATGAGAAGTTCAACCAGAGAAAGAAAGGTTTCAAACCTTCTAACTTCAGGAATCAACAGAAGCAGCCCTCCCAAGCTACGAGTAAACCAGTTGGAGTGATAGAAGAAAAGCCTAAGGATCCACAACATAATAGAGAGCCACTTCAGTGTTGGAAATGTGGAGGACCCCACATGCGCAGAAGTTGTCCATTCGATAACGAGGGTGCAAGGCCAGCTTATAACGTTCAAGAAGCAGAAATAGTGGGTCAAGTAGCAAGGGCAGTTCCTAGGATTTATGCAGCACTGGAGGACCGTCAAGCGGATCACCAGTCAACTGTGGTTGAAGTTGCAGGTAAGATTGCTGAGCAATCTATTTCTATATTGATTGACCCTGGTTCTATGCATAGTTACATTACTCCCAAAGTAGTGGAGATTTGTACTTTTAAGAAAGTAAAGCATAGGAAATCTTGGTTAGTTCAGCTAGCCACTGGAACTAAGAGAAAATTCAGTGAAGTGGTAGAGAAATGTCCATTGGTCATGAATGGACTAGTCACTTGTGTAGATCGGAATGTTCTACCGCTTGGTTCCTATGATGTTCTCATTGGAATGGATTGGTTAGAAGCTCACAGGGTGAAGCTTGAATGTTACAATAAGACTTTTGAATGCATAAATGAATAAGGGAACCTAGTAGTTGTGAAAGGCATTCCAAAGGTGATTTCAGTAAGGCAGGTTTCAGCAATGCAGTTAAAGAACTTCTGTAGGAAGGGTTGCCAGTTGTATGCAGCTCATATTTTGGACACATCGGGAGATGAAACTCTGAGGTTGGAGGACTATCAGGTGCTACAGGAATTCAGGGATGTGTTTCCTGATGAGATTCTAGGGCTTCCCCCAAAGAGGGACATTGACTTCACAATTGAACTTGTGCCAGGAGCACCACCAGTGTCCAAGGAACCCTACAGAATGAGTACACCGGAGATGCTAGAATTGAAGATGAAACTGCAAGAGTTGTTGGAAAAGAAGTATATTCGACCAAGTGTGTCTCCTTGGGGAGCACCAGTTCTATTTGTAAAGAAGAAAGATGGTACACTCAGGTTATGTATTGATTACAGACAGTTGAACAAGGTTACTGTGAAGAATAAATATCCTTTGCCTAGGATTGATGACCTCTTTGATCAAATGAGAGGAGCAAGAGTATTTTCCAAGATTGACTTAAGGTCTGGTTACCATTAGGTGAGAATCAAGGATGAAAACATTCATAAGACAGCATTCAGGATGAGGTATGGGCATTATGAGTTTGTAGTGGTACCGTTTGGTCTCACGAATGCACCAGCTACATTTATGTGCCTCATGAATAGTGTCTTCAGTAGGTATTTGGACAAGTTTGTGCTTGTTTTCCTTGATGACATTCTCGTTTACTCTTAGAATGAGGAAGAGCATGAAGAGCATATGAGACTGACATTGATTTTGCTCAGGGAGCATCGGTTGTATGCAAAACTAAGCAAGTGTGACTTCTATAGAGATAGAATTCAGTATTTGGGTCACATTATCTCAGAGGAGGGTATATCTGTGGACCCTGAAAAGATTGAAGCCATTATGAATTGACCTACTCCAAGAAATGTGACAGATGTAAGATATTTTATGGGACTTGCAGGATACTACAGGAGATTCATTGAGGGATTCTCCAAAGTTGCACATGCCATCACTTCTTTGCAAAAGAAGGGGATGAAGTTCGAATGGACATCGAGGTGTGAAGAAAGCTTCCAACGGTTGAAGAGTCTTCTCACCAGTGCACCAGTGTTGAAGGTTGCAGATCCAGAGAAATATTTTGTGGTGTGCACGGATGCATGCGAACAAGGGCTTGGAGGAGTCCTTATGCAGGACAACCACGTGATATGTTATGAGTCAAGAAAGTTGAAGGAGCATGAGAAGAACTACACCACTCATGATCTAGAGCTTGTAGCCATAGTAAATGCTCTCAATATGTGGAGACATTACTTGATGGGCAGGAGATTTGAGCTCAGGACAGATCATTGTGGACTGAAGTACCTATTTGATCAGCCTACTCTGAATGCTAGGCAAGCAAGATGGCTAGAGTTTTTATGTGAGTTTGATTTTGAAATCAAGCACATAAAGGGAAAAGAGAATAAGGTTGTTGATGCACTCAGCAGGAAAGTGCAAGAAATGCATGTGGCATCTCTTAGTATTTGCCAATCAGATTTTAGGCAGCAGATTGCCAATCATGTTGCCAGAGATGAATTTTATGAGCAAGTAAAAGACAAGTTGCAGCAGCAAAGTTTTGAGAAGAGGTATGAGGGATATAAATTGGGAGAATATGGACTTCTCACTTTTAAAGGCATAATTTATATTCCAAATGTAGCAGATTTGAGGAGAGTTGTTATGGATGAAATCCATCAAGCTCCGTATTCTGGACACCCAGGATATCAAAAGACCATTGCTACAGCAAGAAAGCAGTACTTTTGGCCAGGAATGAAAAAGGACATGGCTGTGTACATTTTGAGGTGTATGAAATGTCAACAGGTAAAGGTTGAGCATCAACATCCAGCACGTTTGTTGCAGCCTTTGCCAGTTCCAGAATGGAAATGGGAAGTTATTTCCATGGATTTTATTACAGGATTGCCGATGACTTGGAGACAACATGATTCTATCATGGTTTTGGTAGACAAGTTAACTAAGGCAGCACATTTTATACCGGTTAAGTCTACATATGAGATTGGTGACATTGCAAAGATATTCATGAAGGAGATATTCAAATTGCATGGATTGCCGAGGGCAATAGTTTCTGACAGGGATTTCAAGTTCACTTCCAACTTTTGGAAGGGGTTGTTTGCAGATTTGGGTACAAAGCTAAACTTCAGCACTGCATACCATCCTCAGACGGATGGGTAGACAGAGAGAGTTAATCAGGTACTTGAAGACATGCTTTGCATGTACGTAATGGAGAAACCAACCAAGTGGGAAGATTACTTGCACTTGGTAGAGTTTGCTTATAACAATGGACATCAGGCATCCTTGGGGATGAGTCCGTATGAAGCTTTGTATGGAAGAAGGTGTAGGACACCAGTGACTTGGGATAATCCAGTGAACCGGATTGTGCTTGGACCAGAATTGCTCAAGGAAATGGAGCAAGAGGTTGTAAAGATCAGGCAGAACCTAAAAACAGCACAGGACAGATAGAAAAGCTATGTCGATAAGCATAGGGTGAACAGGGAGTTCAGTGTTGAGGATCATGTTTACCTCAGAGTGAGGGAAAGGAAGAGTTCCTTGAAGCTTGGAAGTTGTGCCAAGTTGTCACCAAGATATTGTGGTCCATTTGAAGTGCTTGAAAGAATATGGCCAGTTGCATATAGACTTGCATTACCTGCTAGCACTAGAGCTCATAATGTTTTTCATGTTTCTTTGCTTAAGAGATATGTACATGATCCTAACCATGTGATAAATTGGGATGTGATTCAGGTGGAACCTGAGGGAGAGTTTCGAATCGAGCCAATGCGCATCCTCGACAGGAAGGTCACAATGCTCCGGAACCGAGCCATAGGTCAGGTAAAGGTGCAATGGGAGCACTTCGGACCTGAAGAGGCCACTTGGGAGCTGGAGGATGCCATGCGATTGGCACATCCATTTTTGTTCAATTTTGCGGAACACTGAGGCGATACCAGTGTAGCATTTTGTTCAATTTTGTAAAGCACTGAGGACAGTGCTATTGAAGGGGGAGGGGAATGTAACACCCCGGTTTTGACCCCGTCGCATTAGATGTATATGATGTATATATTGTAATAATCATGGTGCGGAGCTAAAGGCCAAGGCCCCACCATTGATTGGTTATGCTATGTTTTGGATTTAAAATTTCCACTGAAGGTATATCGGGGCAAGCGGCATATATTATGTTGGTCATCATGTAAATATGCATCTATAATTAATTAAATGAACCCAACCAGCTACGATCGCGGCAACTAAATCGAAAGGGGCATGATTTTCACAGGGATAAGGATGTGGGGAAATTTGTCAAACCTTGGGGCCAAGAGGGAAAATACCTATGTGTCTTCTTCCCTTGCTTATTCCAACCACTTTCATTAAGAAAGGCTATTGGTGGTTGAGGCAGTTAATTGTTTTGGGGAGTGGGGTGGTAGGACTGTCAGTTCTCACCCACATGCACACTCCAACATGGTTGACTCCACAATGGCAAAAATGCTCACGCACTTGCAATTCGTGTCCCCTCCATTGCTGTGCATTCTCACGCTGAGGGATTCTTTCTCATTTTTCGTCTTCACGCACAGGATTTTGCTGGATTTACCCATGCAGTGGTTTTATTCTGCGGATTTTTGAATAGTGTGGCCGTATCCACTCCCCACCGGTTGATTGTGGGTTCTGCATTGTTGCTCATGCTCACCCACAGGCTGGGAGAATGTAATTTCTTCCCCAGCGTGGTCTGTATATGTTTTCTTGGTGATCTCGTTGCCCAGGACGGGCTGTGTTTTCCCACGTTGTGGCTGTGGTTGTTGTGGTCTTCCTTACATGTTGGGGACTGTTGTAAATTCGCCTGAGAGTCATTTTGGCCACGATAGGGCCAAGAATGACTCAGAATTCGTTTTCCCTGTTTAAGCTGTGACAGATGACTTAATTGCTTGTGTGCAATGGTTGGTCTTCGAACTGTGTAAGGAGCAGGGATGGGGGCTTGGGTTGCTTGAAAAACCTGGTGGCTGGAAACCACATAGACAGAGCTAGAGGGCTGGCCTTCTTCTCCATCACCCCTGAATAGCACTGGAAGGGAATGCAGGGCCTGAGGGACTGTGTAGCAGAGAAGGGACTAATTCCTTGTGTTGGGTGTGGATGGGTGTCTTAGAGGTCAGGCTAGTTCTGGTGTAGGTGTTCTTGGCTCTGTAATGAGCTCACCAGCTTAGCATTAAGCCTTTCCCAAACTCCTTGAGCCTGATAAACCCAACTGTGTTGGCTTGGCTGTGTTTTGTATATCCTTTGGCTACATGTAAGCCTGCTAGTTCCCTTATTCCTTGGAGAATCATGCCCAACTTGGGGGTGGCAGCGCTGCTGAGAGATTAAGGAGCACGATGGCCTATGGTTGGGTGGAACGTTGCAGCGACGTAGCTGGTTGTGGATCGAGTTCTTCATAAGATAAGTGCTCTTGTTCATTTTACTTCTGCAACCTTATTTTCTGTTAATAAAATGATGAACATGTTAGAATGAATGCTTGAATGAATGCATGTTGATTCCGCTGTGCTTGATAAATTAACTATAGTTGTGTATGATAAACAGTTGCAATTGTGCATGTTATACTGCAATGTATTCTCTTTCAGCATTCTGTTTAGCATTTTTATTGCATGTACATGCTCATGGGACTCTTAGCCCGAGTGGTTTAAGCCATGGAGATCGCGTCCTCTTCGTCGGTCGGAGGCATGGGGACGTGACACAGTTGGTCATTAATTTGGTCATATATTTGGTTATTAATTTGGTCATATATTTGAATCAATGACCAAATATATGATCACATGACAAACTAGAATATGACCAAATTTGGTCACGTAATAGAAGGCCGTAAATTAGCCACCAAAACTGTTTTTTGGTCATTTTTTGGTCATTTATATCTCATTGTTTGGTCGCGTATCTCTCAATTTTTGGTCATTTTATATGCGAATTTTGGTCATTAATCTCATTTATTAGTCACTAATTTAGTCATTTTTAGTCATTTTATGTGTGGTTATTATGTTTTAGTAGTTTTAATGGTGTCCATTATTAATCAATATAAATTTCTAATATGATATTATGTTTAAATTAAAAAAAGAATCATACATTATTTATCATCATCTAATACACATGTGAATTATGCAATGCCACATTAATTAGTTAATTACAACACTTATAAATAATATAAAGTACAACCATATAAGTTTAAACTGCACAAATTATCATATATGAAATGTCAATTATTACAATAAATATGAGTTTTCTAAAAAACTATATCCATATAACTTTACATGAAAATCATCTAGTACATCGATGACTTTTCAAAATATTACAATGGCTAAACCAGCACACTTGTACCTGGTTGCTAAGCCATACTTAGATCCCGCGGAAACTTCAAAACCATACTTAACAGTTTGAAGCCCTCAGCAATAGGCTCTTCGTACTCAATGGAAAATCCTCAGCAACAGGCTCTTCATACTGAATGGCCCACTTTCTGAGCTTTCTATCTGCACGCATGATTATGTATCCACACTAGACGTGCTTCTAAGCTTTCTAAGCTTTCTTAGCTTTATATCTGTGCGCATGCTTCTGTATTCACACTACAGCAACCTCCCTCCTCATGTTGTTATAAATCTTGCGAGTAAGGTTACCTACAAACAACACATGTTAAGCAATAAATTTTGCTGCTCGCTAAAAAGAAAAAACAAATAACTGAAAAAATGTACATAGTAATTTCACAACAGTTAACATGGCAAAAAGAATCAATTCCAACAAACAGTAGGTGTACTCAAAATGCATAAACATTTAGAACTAGTAGACCTACAAATACATGAAGATGAAATACCTCTCCATAAGTCCTGAAGATCAATGGAATCATTGCGCAAAGCAAGAAATTATTTTCGAGCAATATATGAATGAACTTTGCACTGGATAATTTTTGCCGAATTTCCCAATACCTCAGTTCTTCTAACATATAATTCATCCATTTGACCCGCTCTGAGGAAAACGCATAAAATAACACCAACCTGTGAAATTACACCATTTTGTCCAAAAAATGAAGAAAAATACATTGAAATATGGTCTAGACGCAAAAAAGGAAGCAAAAAGATACGCTAATCACAACGTTTGTTGCAATGTTCTACCTCTCTATAATTTTATTCTTTTTATTATTTTAGTTATAACTTAGATATATATTTTCTTGAAAGTTGCACATAGCACATGCTGAGTTGAGTTAGTCTCATTGACCGTTATTTTTATCATTCAATGACACTAATGCAATTTCTCAAATAATTGTATAGACTAATAAAACAGAGATGACATGTTTTTCAAAATGATGAACTCTTTAAGACTATCATATTTGTGAATAGAAAATAATTTACAATGTATTTTTTTGGAAATTCTACTTACAACTGTATTTCAGTTAAGTGGTCAACTATGGGGGGGGTTTCCATGTCGTCAAATCACATACCTGAGATAACTCACATTCAATATACTAGTTCCTGATTCCTATCTTTATCGTGGCCAACTAGCCACCTAATCTGTTAATTTTGCTTTTGATTGCTAGTCGAAGAAGGCTAATCCTTCCAAATCATCCAAAACCTTGACTTTTCACCCAATTTCAGATAATCCTTACTACTATTTTTCTGTGATTTTAAAGAAGGTGAAAAAGGTAAGATAGGTGAGTATGAAAATATTTTAGTGTGTTTCTGAAAATATCTTAGTGTGTTTCTGGGAGTTTTTACAAACTAAATAAGTTATCCATAGGGATGGGAAAATAATTTATTTGACCTAAGGTATTAAGGATGAAGCCCTGCTATATCTATTTAATCTTTGTCTTTATGAAGAAACACTTCCTCTTCATACTTCATCATAAAGAGAAGTACAATGGAAATTGTCACTAAACATCTGATCTTTTCTTCTAAATTAGAAATCTTGCATCTCTATACTTATTTCCAATCTATAATAAGCCTTCCAACCTATGAAAACTCTTTTCTCTGAGTAGCGGTTTTAATTTTGGTGGAAAATAATCTATTTCAAAGCCTTTTTCTGATTTGATCTCTGATTGATTCCTCATTTTGGGGAATTATGCATAAGATTCCTTCTTGCTTCGAACCACCTTATTTTAGTTTTATCATGTCTATCAACAGTTTAGAGTGTTGGGAAAAATTTCAAAGATAAATTATAAAATGGTATTTTTCCCAGATTGAAAACATTCTTGCTATCATTATTTTTGTTTCTTTAGAAACAATGCGAGGTCAGAAATAAATTATAGGCAAGAACAAGAACTTCATTTTTTCATCTTCGTACAACAAATTGAAGTTCATTGGGCATAGACTATAATTTGGCTGCTTGATATTCAATGTTGCACATAAACTACTATTTGGCCACCTAATATTTAATGTTTTAAGCATAGCCAAAGAGAATATGTAACCAAGAAATATACATGTATATGAAAGGTTATGGGAATTCAAGCACTCTTATAATTAAATAGTTAGAGGTTTTAGTTCTAATAGTTGTGATATTTTTGAAACATAGTTGGTTGCGCTATAAGAGTAAACATAGGAGACTAGAATAAATATGTCAAAAGGGAAGTTGGCAAAGACTGATAATTGGATTTCTTAGCTGAGAAAACTATGCTATAAGAATAAAGACATTATATAAGAAAAAATTGTCAATGTGAATTAAATTTGTGAACAAGTGACAAGTCACTAGGTTTCTTACCTGATTATTTGTACATAATTGTATCTTTAGAAGTTCAAGTTGTGAATTCGGCTCAACAATGTTAACATCTCTTCTGACTTCTTGTGAGTTTAAATCTCTATTTGCAGACATCAAGTCACAACAATTCTTGTTTAAAGAGAAGATTAGTTCCCCGGCTGTGTCTTCCGTTGGAGCTTAATTTTCCTCCGTATGTTAAAAAATTGGACCTTGATTAACATGGTTATAATTCTGAAGAACTCAAGTCTCTAAACAATCTACTTTTAGCCCTAGATGAACTCTGTCTTTCTCAACAGTGGGTTCTCTTGCTTCTTGTATTTCCTGAATGGCCTTATTGATCTTCTTTCTTTCATTTTCCAGGGATTTCAATTTGTTTTCCAAATATTCAAGAACATTCCCTGTGGATCTATAACTGTGTTCTTGATCTTTGACAAGATCCACAATATTTGTTTCCTCCCTTCTTGGCTCTTGGCATATTTTTGCATAGGAATTGGTTTCTTTGAACACATTTGTGAATCTATAGCATTCCTGTTTGGGGGGCCTATTGTCTTCATTGTTAATAGACATATTCTCTGATCTTTGTTGCTTACTACTTGAAGATTCAGATATTTTCTCAAACCTAATTCCTTCTATAGCCATTGAATTTGGTCTTTGGCATCTCAATTCCACCTGCAGGTACTCTCTATTTTCTTGTAAATCTTTGAGGAAACATAAGTCTAGGTTTTTCTGTGTTGTACCTGCTTGCTTAGTTGGAATTACACATTCTGCAATTTTAGTATAGGGCTCTGCACTCTGATGCAACTTTAACTTAGATGCACTTACAGGGTCCTTTTTTATGTGGGATAGATTAAAGTGGTTTTTTCCATCTTTTGGGAGAGGATATTTTGCATCTGTAGCCTGTAAGAAATGTAGTACATGTTACAACTCAGAGAACAACCTTATTTCATTCTAGAGAAGAGCTACACTCAAACAAGTGGGTAATATCTATAAAAGGATCAAAACTTCAAAAGCACTCCCAAAACATATTCATAAAACAATTCACCTTGGTAATTTGATTTGATTTCTAGTCATAATTTGATAATGGTGTTTTTTCTCCGCTTTCCTCCCACTGTGAAGAAACTTGAGTTGAATTTGTATTTTTAGTGCCACTTTGTGGCTCCTTGAGTGGATCAAACTGTTTTATAAAGCAATGAAAATTTTTCTTCAATCATTCAAGTTCTTCTTTTGATGATTCATGGTTCAACTTCTCCATCTCAATAAGCTCCTTTACTCTCCTTATTACCGAATTGAAATTAGCAGAATCCTTAATGGTCTCACAAATGACTTCAAGATTGGTTTACCTTTCAGGGTCTGAAATGATGGGGCATATGGCTCATATATTAGAAACAATATGTAGTGGAGAAACTTGGTGGAAAAATATATTTAAATAAAAAATGAAAACAACACTTTAAGCTTGGAAGGATATTATACAGCCTCAGTTGAATTATAAATATGCTTTTCTACAATTGAAATTGAATGAGAAGGCAGTCCATAGTTGGCCTTGAGTTCCATTTCAATTCTATGTAGAGTCTTCAAATTTTTTTCTAAGAGATATCCTGCTTGAATTTACATTTCTCAGACTGCTTGGATTGATTATGGTTAAATAAATGAGATTGTTCCTCTATCTTAAGTTATCCAGATGAATTCAACTCTGAGAGACAGACATAAGTAACATGTATGTAGCTACACAAGTAAAACATTTTGTAACAATAATTGTTAACTCAAGTTTTCTCATTTGTTAAAAATCTTTAGGAACCCGCCAAACACTATAATATGAATCACGACCAGTAGAGCTCGGAGATATGGCACACTTCCTGTGGCTTCTTCTTCCAAGTGAAGCGAAAATTTCTATATACATTGTAGGATAAGAGGATTTTCCTTCGTCAATGTGAATATGTAATCTATCTGTAGCCTAAGCAACATAATAAAGATAAAATTTTAAAAATTATGGATTCTTTCACCTAGGTCAGCACTTTACAGTGAAAATTGGAGCAATCAGAATAACAAAACAATGAAAAATAAATATACAAAACAAAATCCTGCTTCCTGGAATCTTTCTTACAAATGAACAAAAAGAATCTCACACCATGCTGAAAAATTGAACCTAACCTTGGTATCAATGTGAACGTGTATGCAGTCTAAACAAAAAAGTACATACCAAATTCAAAACATAATACACTTTGGCCAACACTTTACAATAATAATTATCAGAATAATAAAACAGTGAAAAACATATACAGAAGACAGACCATAATCCCAATTCATAAAAAACTTAATACAAATGAAGAAGGAGAAACCCGACCCAATGATAAAAAAATTAAAACCAACCTTGTTATCAATTCAAACGTGTATTCTATCTGTAGTTTGAACAACAAAATTAAGAACAAACTGAAATAAATAGATATATTTAAAGAGGAAAAAAATAAAACAATGAGAATGAATGAATAACACACCTATGAAACAGAAACCATAACTGACATTCAATCAATATAAACAAATTTGTAAGCATATGACTCCATATTTTGGCAGTTATCTCTATGTATGCATTATCTACATCTTCACACCAAAAGGAAATGTAACCACCATAAAACAAAAATGCCTAGTTTTTTCAAAGTAAATCAAATTGAAACAAATAAAGCATTAAAGGAATGGAAAAGAATCCGTAAAGCCAAAATTGGAGCAAAAAACATTCCATATCTTGCCATGATTGTATAGATGCCTACAAAATGCACAAGCATACAACCATGACATCTTAGTTATCTCCATATTTTCCTATCTCTGAATTGTTTTGTTTATTCTTCAATGAATTCCAAATAGAGAAAGAACATTATTCACTATTAGCATAAACAATTAGCAACAATGTCCCCAAGGAATGCCAACAATCCTCACTGAAATTGATAGGAATGAAGCACTTTCAGTTCAACCAGACTACTTACATTATAGAGTGAAGCTTTAAGGTATTCAGAGTGGATTTCATTAATAATGACTGATGTTGTCAAGGTGTTTCTGTGCACGACCCGCACTCTCAAATTTGGATGCTTCCGAGCAAACATACTACATCCCCCATTCAAATCTTCATTCTACACATAATATGAAAGAGACCGGTTAGTAATGAAGAAAAACCCTAACCAGAGTATTTCCACTATTAATTATGGAGGAGAAAGTTATGTAAATTTTATGATTCTACAAATTTAAAACAACCCTTGACTCTACAACCATCAGAATAGGCCAGAATACAAGATACTTAATACAACCAACGAGGAAGATGTCCCTTTACTTTCAAAATTAAATAAAGGGAAAGGTGACAGAAGGCAGGATCCACCTTGTTCAGAGTTGCAAGACTTATGACATTGACACCTAGTTTATTAGCGCTCAAAAATGCATCATCAATGAGATTATTGATGCCTTCCTCGAAAAATGAAAAAAAATACTACAAAACAAGATATAAATGAATACTCTATTTGTTTAAGTTTCTTGGAAAATTATTTTGCAACATTCACAAACCAACTAATGAAATTGGAAAATGGTTATTCTTGGCAATATTTTTGCTTTCCATCATTTCTGCCACCCGCTGACTCAGGAACTGGACCATTTTGAAAGTCATAAACAACATTAAATTTGTTATGAAGTAAATAATGTTGCTATGACTACATGCCATGCTATGGGGATTCGTCAATATCTATATTAAAATAACTACAGCACTCTCCCATCATGTTTTGAAAACTTGTGAGGTGCTCTCATATTCCCATGTGCAAGTTCTAATTTACATATTCAAGTTCTTGTCTATCTATAATATGTGCTCATGGTATTGTGTATTTTTGTCTCTGCTAAAGGCAGTTGGCTTGCACATCTACAGTGTACACTCCCTCCAAGGAGGTGGGCAATAACTCCTGGAACAATCAACTATGAATCATTACAACTTGCTTACAGCCACCCTCCCCTCCATGTAGTAGCCAGGGGAAGATATGTATCAAATTGGTAGGGAGACCATAGAATCTTATTCCAAATTAGCTAATTTACTACCCAATTGGGAGAAAATCAAGCAAGCAATGTACCCCACTTCTAGCAGGAATATAATTAATAGGTTATAACTGTCAGTAGGAAACTACTGCTATACTATAGTGACAGAATTTGTCTACATCCCAAAGAAATGCAAGACATTGGCAATTCAGTACGATCTATGAATCAAACAGTAAGAATGAAAAGATAGACAATCACTGTAATTCCTTCACTCAAGAATATTTAGAAAGGACATAACATAGACCATTTTCAATGCCTCTATTTTAACTTTTTTCCTTTTTCCTATGGAGATGTAGTCCTTGATCTTTTTCAGGTTTTCTCAGTTCTCTTTGGAAGCAGAGTTTTCTTCCTATATGGAAAAATCCATCTAATCAATCATATGGAAGAACTAAATTATATTCTTGTCTGATGACTGTCAGACTAAGTGCTTGAAAATTACATTATGTTATCTTAAGAGTATATTCAAGTGTGCAAGGAAACTTCTGGAATATTTATATTGACAACATTAAGGTAAACTTCAAATGTCTTTTATTTGTGTTGATACATAGGGAACTTGTAGTCTTTCAGTCTTCCAATTTCAATTTGTAAACCAAAGTCCTTACCTCAACCTTCTTCTGCTTGCAGAGATCCATTTCTCCCATGTACTTTTATTTTTCCTCAGCTGCAATCTTCATGGAAACATTTAACAAAGCCTTTAGTTTGGTGAAGTAGAGGTGAAATCCAATTCTTCCTGGACTTAAGGGTTGAATTTATCTGATGATATTTTCCTACAAATTGATTCTACAAAGAAAGAATGAGCATACACGTGTTCATATGGAGCTCTTTCTTCCTTGGCCATGTTTTTCCATTCCTCCTTGAAAATTTTTGCAATCTGCCCAAGAGCCCATCCATGAATATAATATATCTTGAGAGACCAAAAGAAAATAAATGAAATCTTTTATTAAGGGATGTAAAACGACACACACCTGCAAAACATTTTGTTTCTCTTCCAGTAGGGTTGCATTGTGTTCATTGGTAAATGAAAAGAAAGCAATAACTGGTTGTTTTGGATTTGATGGATCTTTCTCTTTCCTGCCAAAAGAAGCCTAAGGATATTAGAGAATTATGTTGCTTCAAATACTCCTGGGAAATGTTAAATCCTATTAATATACCCACCTCTTACTCTTCTCCTTTCCTTATGCATCCTGAAATAACCACAACATAGTTAGCAAAGTTTTTTATAAGAAAACTTACACAACAATTCGCAGGTGTATTAGAGTTTAATTTTTAAAATGTGTAATCCAATACCCAAATGAACTCATGAGAAATATTTCCAATTCATCTTCTTGCAACATGTCACTAGGTCCATTATTTGTTACACACACGGCCACGGCGGCATCCCAAGCCACAAAGATAATGTGGGTACCTAAAAATTGTGGAGTTTAATTGAACCCTTAATCTCAATAGCTCAAAGTAAAATAGTTCTTTTTTAAAGAACAAATTTTCACAGGTTTTTAGAGAGGTGTTGGAATTATCGTCTTCATGCTTGTAAATCATGGAGAATTTCTGTGAAGTTAACAAATCTTACCTTCTAATATTGCAGATATTGTTTCGGAAGCTCAAGTGTTGTCTTATGTTTCTGTTCATCGTGAAGAAGCTTCAATGCTTCAATCTCATGCTCCTCTTGTCCCACAACCTTCAAAAGGACAATACTGGCAAGCCTTCTGAACATCTGATGGAAAAATAAAGGTCCACAATGAATATCCTCTTTATGTTTCCATAAGCCTGAATGGAGTTCGATCAAGTTTATTCGTTGTCCTCAGAGGCTTAATCCCAACCATGCATGATGTGAAAACAAGATCAAGCTACCCAATGCCATGTGTGGTTGCTAACAGTAATAAAAATAGGAGAGACCAATTTGTAAATGAGGGAGAGGAAGTACCCATATGACTATGCAGATCATGAAGTTGGATCAAACTGTCAGAAAGCTAAGTGTTAGATCTACATAACCAGCAATCTGGAAATTCAGGACAAGGTCAAGGATTTATTATTTGCATTGTCAAGAAAAATATGGGAAACAATGTAATATATTGCACTATACAAGGTCTAATTTCTAGTTCTACATAGTACAAACTACTATTGCAAGAGGATATAACACTGCCTCTGTGTAGGGTGACTCCAAACTAGTCTTTCCTTCAATCCATAAGGGGTTGGCGCCCTATAGGAAAAATAATATTGTCCCTGAGTAAGAAACCTAAATGCATTATTTATCATTTCAATCAACTTCACATAACGCACATCCCAAGGAGGTTAAACTCAAGAGAGAAGAATCTAACTAAGCAGTCTATAGAATAAGAGAAGGTTTATTTCTATGCTAAGCAGATATAAAAAGGATGCAAGCTCTTCCTCCCAATCATGACATCTCCAAGCCTCAAAAGGAAGAAACTGGACAATATGCCATTGCATTTGGAACTTCAGTCCATTGGAAGAAATAACATCGTTGCAATACCAAAGATATAAAGGACAAGATGCAGGGACGGAGCTTTAGATGGAACCTAGGTACATCTACCCTAGATTTCATTCATATATGCAATTCAAGTGTCATCATGCTTGAGCCCCCTTCAAAGGAAAATCATCAATGTGCAAGGAGAGGAAAATATCACTACAAAATCTATATCAACCTCTAAGTCCACCCAACATGTCATGTATAAGTGTTAGCATGATTGAGCCTCTTTCAAAGTCAAATCATCAATGTAGAAGGGGAGGAAAATGTTACAACAAAGCTACACCAACCTTTAGTTCTACCCCATTTATCATGTATAAAAAAACTATTTTCTCTCATAGTTTGATCGTATTTTGCATACTTGGAAGTCTCGACCAGACAAATGATGTGGTCTTTCCTTGTTTTGATAGTTCTCTTGTGGCCTATGGGTAATGAATTCAAAAGAAGGCACATAACTCCATGTCAATGTTCCAGTTGATCCCACAATGGAGAACAAAGTAGGTAAATGAAGACAAGCTTCCCTTCCATCAATAGTAGCAGAAGGATATCATAATTCACCATAGCCTTTGAATGAAGATAATCTCTATCTCAGAGCTATTAGGCTCTTTAATGTATATTTTGATTTCATTATGAAATAGAAAATATAAGATTTTTTCTTTGGAAAAAAATAAGAAGATAGTTTCCATCTATCTATAGATATGCATAAATCCACTTGTAAGGATCGTAACTCTATTACAATCATGTCGGTTGTAAAGGGAAAGTTCCAAGTTTCCAACAAATTGAGGATCTTGTTTACATTGATTTTGAATTAGGTTTGGCATTTAAATGAATGGTATGTTACACCCTGGAAAATAGCTCTCTCTCCTATTTAAATGAACAGAAAATGGACAAAGTAAGAATGAATATGAAGGCATACCCTATAACAAGTAGTCTTTCAAATAATACTTTGACCATGTCTAGCCCTCGCTTAACTAAAAGAAATTTACCGGAATAGCTACCACCCCTCACGGATTCAGATCTAATGTCAAATTCCACTAATGCCTGTAAAGTGGCAGAAGAATTTGATGTTTCTCTCAAAGATTGGATTTGCATCAATTTTCCAAAATATTCAAATTAATATCTATTAAGCTGCAGCACCATTCCTCAGTATGTTTTTACTTCCACATATTCCAAGAAACTTGCATATGTTTATTTTTCTTTTCTTCTGTTTCCATCTAGTTTTTTTCCCTTGATGCATAGTAGTAAAACATCACAAATATATGAACTGACCCTTAGTTGTCCTATTATAATTTAAATGTGACAACAAAAATTATGTCATTTTGATATACAGCGAACAGAAAACAATCTTCTAGAAAGATAAATAAATAAGATTCTTCCCACCTCTTAGCTATGTAACTTGAATTCAAAAATACATTCCAAAACTATGCAAGACTGTCAACTAATTATTATGAAATATTATTAGAGAAATGTCGCATGCAGAATGATTAGTCCTTCATAGATTCAGGTAACAAAACAACTGTGGGATCCTTCATTTTTTATCATTTCAAAAGTTCCAATATTTGGGCCAAAGGGTCTGTCAAGTCAAAACATTAGCCTTTTGTGCATGCTACATAGTACATTCTACCTCGATACCATTTCTTGTTTCACATCCTGAATTATGACTTCTCACACCTACAAAGGTAGCCAATTGTTACTCCTCAGTGAATCGTCACTTAAGTTAATGTTGAATGTTCATTGTTACCCTCTCCAGTTATCACTTATATTAGAAAAAATCAAGCAAATCCAAAAGAGCAGGAAACAACAAATGAACAGAGTTTTGGAATGTAGTACTCAATCAAAATTCCCATGTATCTGCCCAACAACCTTACTACATAAAGATGCTGCATAAGATGAATTTTATGATAGCTTCTACACATAAAACAAGACTCTTTTATATACATGAATTATGAATTTACCAATTTTATAAGCTAAACAATGAAAAATGGCCTTATAAAAAACTCATTCAATGGGTTTCTTAGTCAATTTATGAATCGTCGACTATTAAATAGTCGATACGGTATATGATTCTTGTTTGACTAGGGAAAGTGGGTTCCTTCTAGGCCCCAATGAGTTGTGTAGGACAATTACTAGTACCCTAATAGAATTCCCTCCAGAGTTGAAGCATGGTGTGGTACCATAAATATTGCATCTTCAATACATTGATCTCCAATCGGCCTATTCAACATAATAACTTGACTTGTACATGACCCTTGTATGGGATCTTGTTTTCTGACTTTTACCTCATTATGACATGATATGGTAGAGGAACAAGATTAAATCCTTATCACTCATTACATATGGTGTTAAACCAATTCCAAATGAAATGCATCATTTCATGATTATAGAAACGAATCATGCATAAATCATTTTGTTACACAAACATGTTTTATTCAACAATTTTTTGTGGTAACAAGTTACACCTATAGGTATTTATATTTTAGAACATGGGGTGGACTAGCAAGTATGATTTTCCTAGATTGTGAGAGGATGAGACAAGTATTGATTTTATGGTGGGTGTTCCAAATTCAAATTAAACAATTATAAAAAAGAAAAAAATATCAAAAATAGCATGCATGGATAATGGGTAGTTCGTGGAAAACAATCTTTTTAACTAGAAGAAAATGAGTGATAACATGTAGTTGAGTCATAGAAAACAAGTGATTACAATTATGCATGTAGAACAAGTAACAGATAACTTGTGACCTATCAATGTTCATTGGCCACAAGTTCAGTTGTGTGATTTTACAATATCATAAGAAATGATTTTCCATAAGTTAAGTGGTTATGGTAGTTTTCATTATCATAAGAAATGCAATGATAATTGAACAATTGAACACTTTGAAAGAATTCAAGAATCCAAACCTGTAGAAAATTGAACAAAAAGACAAAGATACTCATAAATAAATCTTTACCAAAGGAATATCGACGTTAACCTCTTTCTGGTTTGTAAGGTTATGGTGCTTAGCATAAGGAGACTTATCGAAGACGAAGAGACTAACCTTCTTGCATATACCCAATGCGAGCATCATTTATTGCATTATGAAGCCTAGTAATGAAACATGGGACTCTCATGTGTTATGCCAAGGGGAGCTTTCTCTACCATATTTTACAATTCGAATTTAGGATACCAACCACATAATAATCATGCAACATGTATCTTAATGGGTGGTAATTTTTCAAGTTGTATTTTGATGGGTGGTAGTTTTTGGGTAGACTAAGTAGATGTAGAAGGAAGTTGTTCACTTAAAATCAAGAAAATGACATTTTAGTTAAGCACATTAGAACCACTATTTGTGAAGGATATAGAAAATCCTCAATTTTTAAATAGTGGTTTTAAAGTGGAGATAATGTGGGGATATGAAAGCGGTGCTATGTTTTTTGGTGAAAAAATGGAGTTTGTAAAAATGTAATTTTTTGTGTTAAAGGAATACATGGCCATGTATGGTGCAAACCACCAAAACAATCCTAGATGGATTGAAATGTTATGGTGCAAAAAACCAAAAATATATATATGTATATGTATATGTATATGTATGTATGTATATATATGTCTATGTATGTATATATATGTATATGTATGTAGAAATATAAATATTTAATATGTGTGTATGGTGTAAATCGCCACAAAATA
This sequence comes from Pseudotsuga menziesii, assembly GCA_001517045.1. Classification (NCBI taxonomy): domain Eukaryota; kingdom Viridiplantae; phylum Streptophyta; class Pinopsida; order Pinales; family Pinaceae; genus Pseudotsuga; species Pseudotsuga menziesii. The sequence goes on from LPNX010012189.1 coordinate 213,871, forward strand.
ACAAAAGGTGCAAGAAAAGAAAGATAAAAACCATGGAACATTTAACAAGGTTATCATTATGGGGTTTATTATTATTATGTCCTCGACATATAGTTTTTGGTCGGGAACATTAGTTCAGTGTGTAGGAGATAATTTTTTGGGTAGGTATATTTTTCACATAAACATTTTGGGTTTTTACTTAAATAATTTAAAAAAAACGGAATTATTTCAATTTTTATTGGTTCTGAAAGGATGACCTCTTCCTCGTTTTATGTTTCCCACCATGGGGTGGCAGGAAGACATTAGCCAAGTTAAATGCGGGTGATTTATGAAGTTATGTAATATGCCTCCTTTTAATGCTATGGGAAGGTGCAATGCAATTGTTTACAACTTTGAGATGTGGGTTTTGCAGCTTCAAAGTTCCTCCTGGTGCGTGGGTTGAAGTTGGCACACCATTCCTCAATGTCATCGACTTCCTTCATTTCCAACATCACTTCCTTCCTATCAGGTTTTGGCCAACTCCTTGTACATTAATTCTCATTTAAATTCTAAAGAAAATATCCAACTATGTATAATAGGGTTTGGACTTTATTCTATGCACATTTGTGTGATTTTTTTGTTACAAAGCCATCTTAGATTGATTATCTTTTCTAATATACTCTATATGATTTGTTTTCATTTCTATTGGTTGTAGTATACAACCATCTGCTAAAGTTCAGAGTTCAGATGTTTCCTTTAGTTTTCAAAACGAGGATTAAATCAATGATCTAGCCGAAGTTTGATTTCTATATGATTGTAGCATTGTTTGCTTCTCCCATTTCTAGTCATCATGGTGAGAATCAAAACCCTCTTTCAATTTATAACAAATTATTCTTGATAACTATATCTAGTCATGTTATTTATGGCCATGGAATCAGTAATGATTGCATGGCTCGCTAGTGTAAAAACATTTCAAGTTATAAGAGACTAATTATTGATAGTCATACGTAGATAGTTGTTGTTGATAATGATTGCAGGTTTCATAGCCTTGATCTAGGAGGCACAAAGATTTACAATGACAACACTTGAATACAATGGATCCCCGATGATAACTATATATTAAATACTCATAAGAGAGCCATAGTTTCCAACTCTAGAGGAACATTAGGGTAGCTAAACATCCTTCAGATATTTCCTGAAAGAAACACAAATCACTATGAGCTCACAGTCGAGATCAAAACCAAATATCTATTGCGTGCAACCTTTCTCTATACAAATTACAATAATCTTAAATTGCCCCCCAATTTAGTTATGTTGTTAGAGGTCGATGTTTGGGATACAATTTTGTTGAATGATGAAAGCAACCATATGGTGAAGGAATTAATTTTCATGGCTAAATTCAACACCGTGAGCATCTTCCTTTGTCATGGAAGTAATGGTGGAGTACCCATTATCTCTTCTCTAGAAATTTGACCTCTTGAAGGAAACATGTAGTGTCCTATCACTAAAGACTGTTCATTACCAAGGTTGGAAAATACTAATTTCATCCCTCCATCTCACACTTTAGATAATAATGATTATCTATACCATATTGGTGTCAACCTTATAAACACTGGGATGGTTATACTGAGAGATATCATGTTTTCTTTGATTCCTATCTCATATATGAATAATATTTCATGCACGGGGACTTCACTTAGTGAACCTCTCACATAGCACGTGCGATCGTGGGATATTAAAGAATACCCTTAATTTTGAGAGATATTGACCCGAACTCTTTTTTTTGAAACCCCCTCCCAATACTTAAAACCTCTTCCCCACCCCTTTTTATACCTCAATCCTTATAAACCACCCTACCCACCCCAACCTTAAACCCCTCATCCCCCCAATACCTACAATATATTGGTTCAATTTTTGATAATTTTAAAACCCGCAATCTGAACTAACGTGATAGGATATTGGCCAACAAGTGAAGCCCCCGTGATTTCATGGGATAAACGTCAATATCATATGTAAATAATCTTTCAGTGGTTGAGACTGGGTCTTCAACAAATTTACTACATGAGTAGAATAGATCAATGGATGAAGATGTTATGTACATAGATCTTTATTTCAGATTTATCATCTTTAATTTGTTCTGTTTTTTTTAATTAAAAATTATCGTCAATTGAAGAGATCCTTATAGGTGCAAGGGATTTTATGATAAAAAAATTCAAGAAAAAATGCACATTTACATAATTTTTAATTTAGGTTAGTGTTATTCTTCTTGTTTAAAAATTAAATAACAAATAATAATAATACCATAGAAATATGAATCAATTTGTAACTAAATGTAATATGAACTATTTAAGTAGAATCTATATGTATTCCTAAATGTGATTGATATTATTTAGCCTGTAATATCCTGATTTTGACCCTTATTGCATTAAAATTGTAAATGATGTCAATATCGTTATTAAATCATGGTGAGGAGCTAAAGGCCAAGGTCGAGTCATCGATTTAGCGTCTTATGTATCGGCAATTAAAAATCAATACCTATGGTTCTCGTGCTAGCCAAACACAATATAAATTGAGACATCATGTAAATATGCAATTTAATAAAATACCCACAACTAGCTATACAATGCAACAATGAGAGAACCCATAAACTATCAACTACCCATTTTGTCTTATGTACCCAATCATTTAATTCTTCCAGAAGTTGGTTGAGGTGGTTAATGCATTGGGAATGAAGAGGTATGATAGTCAATTCCGTATTGGGGCAAGCGATCAATTTTGGAAAATCGTATTTTTACTTGTGGATCAAGAAAACACCCAAAAATGTGTGCCCAAACCATTCCTCGCCAATGGTTTTCACTTCTTCGCTCAGCTGGAGCAAGATAGGGCATTTTCCCTCATGTTTTTCTACAATTACCTTTAGTTTTCCATGGCTGGAAACTCATTTTTGTGATGCATAGTGGATGGGGAGAGATTCACAATTTGGGGGTTTATAGAGGACATTTTTGTCCCTGCATTCCTCAAGAACGTTTTTTGAAATCGAATTTCTCACCCAGGGTTGATTTCCCCCATCTACCACTTTCGTTTTTGGTTGCCAAAACTTTTTTCTTCATACACAACACTTGTGTTTGTTGTTAGGTGCATCCTTTTTTTGGTCTAAACTGTTAGGAGTGGAAGAGGCCTAGAATTGGCTTGATAAACCTAGTGAAGAGAGGAACCTTATGAAAGATAAAAAGGGGTTGGCTAATATTATATGCACACCCTGAAGAACACTAGAAGGGAAGGTATGGCCTGAGGGACTGTGTCGTAGTGAAGGGAATACTTCCTTGTGTTGGGTGTGTAAGTATTATGGGGCCAAGCTAGATAGATCTTGTGGAGGTGTCCATAGCTCTGTGGTTGAGCTCACTAGCTTAGCAATTCTTTCTTTCCACTACCTTAGCAGCCTAATAAACCCAATTGTGGATTGGCTTGGTTGAACCTTCGTGTGTATTTGACTATGTATGAGCCTGTTGTGCCCTTTTCCTTGTGGGAATCTTGCTTGGATCGGGGGTGGCAGTTGTGTTGAGAGATTGATGAGAAAAACTAGCCTATGGTTGGGTGGAACGTTGCAATGACATAGCTAGTTGCTTGGGGCAGCTCCTTTTCAAGATAAGTATTCCCTTGTGTTAATTCTGCAATGTATTTTCTTTAAGAATTATTATGAATGCATGGATGTATTTGCTTCCAATGTATCTTCATACATTATACATTGCATATGTTTTTACTTTCAATGCATTATTGATTATGTTCATGGGGCTAGATGCCTGGTTATGGCAGAGCAGCCGTTGTGTTCTCTCGATCGATGAGAGGGGAGGGGACGTGACATAGACAAATTATAAATCTTTGAAAAATGAAATTCTACCTCATCTCATATATGTTAGCTGTGTTGATTGTATTTTACAGATATCCAAATGATCCTTTTGATAGTCTTTGGTCTCTGTCTAGAAATGGACACAAAATTTTGAATATCAAAACCAATAAGCTACTTTCTCTAGTCATGCAAAAAAAACACAAATAAACCCCTCAACTTATGCCATCCCATTTTGGAAAATCGTCCAAAATGGATTCCTCTATATTTCAATGTACTTTGTTGAATTATAGAATCTAAATGATTCTAGCATGAGGGAATTTGATTTATGTGTGGATAATAATATGCTTAATGGCTCAATACATCCCACACATTTGAGGTCCACTAATGTCTCCGTCTTTATATGGTACGAGATTATATGCCTCCAATTTTTAGCGCTTTAGAGATATATCCTCGAAGTGATCTACATCGAAAAGGTACATTCCCTCGAGATGGTATGTATACCTTTATTTATTAGAAGCTTTCATAGCAAGCCAAACCAAAATAGCATTGAAGGATTAGAGATATATCCTCGAAGTGATCTACATCGAAATGGTACATTCACTCGAGATGGTATGTTCTTCATTATCTTCCTTGCGGTGGAACAGATGGTGCTGCTGTTTTTCCTCAGACATCTTCTAAAAAGAAAGATTTCAAAAAGAGAGTAGAGAATAGAGCGATGTCACAATTTTTCTCAAAATAAAATGGAAATTGGCTTTAGCAGATTTGCATTTTATGAGATGAGATCATATAGCCCGCGCTCACGCGGTAAGTTGAAGGCGACTTCACTAGGCGGTGCCTGTCCCATCGTCAGTTAATTTCTATTTTCCAAAACTCTAATGACACTGATATATACCTATATGTTTATTCAAATCCCATCGTGGTGTAAGCGAAGAGGACGACACATTAAATATACGATTCTTATCCTTCTATAAATTTATTTAAAATGATGAGGTCTTACAAAATCCCAATTCCATATCCAATCAATATTTGCAACGACATTGAAAAAGTAATGTAAATGGTCACCGTCAACGTTGTAGAGGCAATAAGAATAATTAATTTTTTCAAAAGGAATGGCATGGTTACACCTAGAAGACGTGAGGTACACACAAGCGGAATAACATCCAACGTATATGAATAATGCGTTAAAATCTTGTCAAAATGCCATCATAAATTAATGTGTTAAGGTCTTTATCAAAATGCCATCATTGATGATTGCGTTAAAATCTTATCCACGTGTCCTTGTGTCTTTCCCGGAGCAGTATACCAGCAAACCAAAACGCCCCCGTCAGCCAGAATCCGGCAATGTAAGAATGTTTGAAATCACAGTTTTCATTGCTCAAATCATGATTTCGACTATATAAGTAGTTTTAAATCTTGCATTTAGTTTAGTAGTAGAATTCCGCAATGTAAGAATAGTTGAAATCACTTTTAATCTAACAAGTCGACCCCACTAAATTGTTTGGGTCGACTTAACTTAGGAAATCACAAAATAGAATAATATTATATTTATTAGGGTACTATTGACCCGACTTACAATGGAGGCTTTACCTCATGACTCTATGATGACCAATTACAATAATAACATCCCGACTGAGGAATAAAACATCTCCCTTGGGGTACATCAGTAAAATACATTTAGAATATCCTTTGAAGTTACAATATTTCAACACTCCCCCTTAACGAGAAGGGTATTCTACTAACAACAACATCATCAACTATAGGAGTAACGAGAGAGAGCATATTCAGCAGTATCAATGTAATACATCTATATGCCATAAAAAAAATTCAACAATCAACAACTGGAACAACTACTCTTCAATGTCTTCAGTACTGGAACATTATCTTCTGCAACACCGAGTCTTTATGTTCTGCAACACTCGATCACTTGATCCTTTGTAGCAACACTTCAATCTTCTTGATCCTTTGTAGCAGCACTTCAATATTATTGATCCTTTGCAGCAACACTTCGATCTTCTTGATCCTTTGTAGCATCACTTCAATCTTCTCGATCCTTTGTAGCAGCACTTCGATCTTCTTGATCCTTTTTTGCAACACTACCTGCATTACACATGATCTCTTTGCGGGATGATCAATCCCTATCACTTTAAGACATAGGTCTAAGGATGATGCAATCCTCATCATCCTACTCCCCCTTAACAAGGAGGGTCCATAGTATCAACCGACTAGATCGTCCGCAAATGAATGCAGTACCATATCGTCTACAGCTGATTGTGGATATCATCCACACGTGAATGCATGACTTGAAATCCGTAAGGAATCAACGTAGACCATACTCAACTTGTTAGGGCTAAAACCACTCCAAGTGAGTGTTATACTACAACATCTACATATAAATGTAGGAACACTCTCCATGTGAGAGTATCGTCTGCTATTGCATATATCATCCGCACGTGAATGCAGAACATGTCATCCGTAAAGACTCAATGTAGACCATCATCAGCTTGTTAAGGCTAGGACCACTCCAAGCGAGTGTCATTCTACGACATCTACATACGAATGTAGGTACACTCTCCATGCGAGAGTGTCGTCTGATACCACAGATCTCGTCCTCACGTGAATGCATGACATTTCCTTCATAAGGACTCAACATAGAGCATCCTTAGCTTTAAATCTAGGACCACTCCCAAGCGAGTGTTATTCTACGACATCTACATATGAATGTAGGCACACAATCCATGCGAGAGTCTTGTCTGTAGGACCATCCTCAGATAGTAAGGACCACTCTCAGGAGCAGAGTGTTATTGTCTGCAAGACCATCCTCATGAGAGGATACTATCATCCATAAGTGAATGTCGGACCTCGTCAGCATCTGCAAGTGCACTTGGCCTCTTTCATACTGGAGCATCACTTCCATCCCATCATCAATGACAGTCTCATCATCACTCCCCCTTTCCAGGGAGGATCCATATCATCAACTTGCACCCCCTTTTTCCAAGGAGGGTTCATATCTTCGACTTGTTCTTCCTTTCCAAGGAGAGTCCATATCTTCGACTTGTTTCTCCTTTCTGAGGAAAGTCCATATCTTCGACCTGTTTCTCCTTACCGAGGAGAGTCCATATATTCGACCTGTTCCTCATTTCCGATAAGGATCCATATCATCATTGTTCCTCCTTACAAGGAAATTCTTTTCAGACTACACCAAGCTTGTCACGAAAGTATTCAAACTTTACTCGAGATAGAGGCTTGGTCGGTACATCATCAACTTGCTCATCGGTACTCACATACTAGAGTTTTATAGCTCCCTTCTATACCATATACCTTATATAAAAATATCATATTTCTATGTGCTCTGATTTATCATCGGAACATAGGATTCTCTGTCATGTTTATACAACTCGGGTTGTCACATAGAATCGTTGTGGTATCCAAATCCATATCAAATAAACATGACATCAGTTTTCAAAGCCATGTCCCTTCACAACTAGCGAAGCAAGATGCTATGTATTCTGCTTCAGCCGTGCTGAGAGCAACACGTAATTGTTTCTTACTAAACCATGAGATCATGGCGGATCCCTGAGGTGCTCTTTTTGTTTGTGGCACTTCCTGCCCAATCTGAATCCGTATATACATACAATCTATAGTCATGATCTCTATCATAGTATAGTCCAAATTCTATCGTTCCTTTTAGGTACCTCATCACATGCTTTGTAGCTATCAGGTGAACCTACCTAGGTTTAACTAGATACCGACTTAAGGTGTTCACAACAAAGCATATATCTGCCCTTGTATTTGTCAGATACATCAATGACTTGAATAATTTGTCTGTACTGAGTCATATCCACTAACTCTAATGATTTATCAGATAACAACTTCAGGTTGGTGGCCATGGCTTTACAATCCAACATATCAAATATTTTCAAGATTTCTACTGCATACTTTCCATGGTTCAGAAAGATTCCTTCTGGGCACTCCCACACTTCTAGCCCGAGGAAATAATGCATCAATCCAAGATCTTTCATCTTGAATTATTCAGCTAGCTTCTTCTTGCAATCTATAATATGTTTCTCATTTCTTGTCAGAAATGGATCATCCACATACAGTAATAGTATGACAGGTTCATCATCCATAACATTCATGTCAAGGTTAGGGTTGGCTTTACTCTTGGTAAAACCCAATCTTGTCAAGAAGCTATCAATTCTTCCATACCAAGCTCTAGAAGCTTGCTTCAGTCCATATAGATACATTTTCAACTTACATACATGAGTTACTATGTCTTTAACTTCAAATCCTTGTGGTTGTTCGATGTATACCTCTTCCTCAATCACACCATTCAGGAAGGATTTCTTTACATCCATTTGGTGTATATCCCACTTCATCATGGAAGCAAGTGCCATGATGGTTCTGATGGAAGTGTACCTTGCTACTGGAGCAAAAGTCTCTTCATAATCAATTACCTATTTCTGAAAGAATCCTCTGGTCACGAATCTTTCCTTGTATTTTTCAATACTTCCATCAGTTGCATGTTTTATCTTGTAGATCCACTTTGAAGATACCACACTCTTGTTTTCTGGTTTGGGTACTATATATGAAACATCATTCTTCATTATTGAATGGTATTCTTCCATTGTTTCTTCCAGCCAATCTTTCTTATGTGCATCTTTCTCTTAGATGGCAGGTTCTTGATCTACAAGGTCACACATCAAAGCTACATAACTGGAGAATGGCTTTGATCTCTTGCTTGTTCTTGTGGATCCTTCTGGAGCTCCATACTTCTATGCTTCTTGTATGATTTCTCTTACCCAAGCAGGTTTTATCTTTCGAGATATATCCATGGTAGGGGGTTCCTGAGGTTCTAGCATATCATGATCTTCTGATGTTATTATTTCAAGAGAGAGTTTATCTTATACCTTTTTGGGAGGTACATCCTCTTCATGTACTTCTTCAAGATGGCACCTTATGGATTTCTTAAGAGCAACTTCTTCATCAAATGTCACATCCCTACTAATCTCTATATGATGGAATCCTGAAACATATATCCTGAAGGCTTTGGAGACTTCACAGTATCCAACAAATATTTCCTTCTTTCCGGAAGGATCCAAATTGGTTCTCTTCTCTTTTAGAATATGAACATATACTCGACATCCAAATATCTTGAGATGGCTCACTTTAGGTTTCTTTCTTGTATACATTTCTTCAAGAGTCTTGAATCCAAGAGCACTGTGAGATAATCTATTCTGCACATACATAGTTGTTCTTATTGCTTCAGTCAATGGGTGCATGGGATGAGGTCTGGGTCATGAATCATTGTTTTCATTGCTTCCATAATGGTTCTATTCTTTCTTTCCACAACACCATTATGTTGGGGATTGTAGGGAGTGGTTATTTCCCTCTTGATTCTAGCTTCTTTGTAGAATGCTTCAAATTATTTTGAAGTATATTCTCCACCATTATCTGATCTCAATGTCTTGATTCTTCTTTCTGAATGGTTCTCTATCAAGGCTTTGAATTCCTTGAATTTCCCGAACACTTCACTCTTGGTCTTCAAGAAGTATATCCATGTCTTTCTTGAATAGTCATCAATAAATGTGACATGGTATTCATATCCACTTAAAGATGTGGAGGGAATAGGACCACATACATCAGAATGAATTAATTCCAATGTAACTTTAGTCTTTGTTTCACTTTTCAGAAATGGATTATTGATGTTCTTTCCTCTTGCACATCCTTTGCAAGTTCCATTGTGATCAATCTTCAGATATTGTAAACCTGTTACCACCTTGCTCACATAGGGTAATGCTTTGTAATTGATGTGATCGATTCTTCTATGCCATAGTTCACTTGAGCTAGTGGTCTCATGGAAAAGGGTTGTCTCTAGATGTCCCTTGAGTTTGTATAGTCCTCCTTCTTCTTCAGCAATGACCATGACATCTTCAATTGTCTTTCCTTTGGACCACATGAGTACTTTTCCATCTATAAAATAAACTCTATATCCTTTCTTATCTAGTGATGAGATGGAAAGTAGGATCTTTTTCAAACCTGGTACATATAATACTTCCTTCATCTTCATGGAGGTTCCAGATTCAAGCTTGTAGCTTGATTCACCAATGCCTTTGATGGGATATTGATAGTCATCTACTAAAGATACTTTCTGAGGAGAGTTATTTTATTCAAGTCTTGACAGAGTTTGCTTCTTCCATGTCCTGTTATTTGAAGCACCACTATCAATAACTCTCCTACATCTTCTTATTTTGCTTGTCTCTTTCGAGGCCTTTCTTCTTCTTCTTCATACTCATCTTTTGCTAGATGAGAATGTTGTATTTTGTTGTTCTTCTTCTTCAGTGGACACTCTCTATAAAGGTGTCATATCTTATGATAGTTATAACATTGGTATTTGGAGTATTCTTTCTTTTGACTGTTTTCTCTTTTCCTTTGAAACTTATTTGGAGGTCTATACTCCTTGTGACTATCCTTCTTGAAGTTTGATTGTATTCTTCTTCTGGTATGGGTGGCTAGAGCTTTATCATCTTCTTCAAGTAAAACTTCTTTATTAACTACTCTAGCTTCCTCTTGGATGCAGTATTCCAATTGAATGTCAAACTTCAGACTTTCTTTTTTGGCACACATAGTCTCTAAGAATGAATCCCAAGGTCTAGTGAGACCATTGAGAGAAGTCAGGAGAATTTTCATTGGTGAGTTATCTATATAACATGTCTCTTTTTATTTTCATTAATATGTTCTAATCATAGCTAGTAATAACACTCCTATATATGCTAACCTTGTCTGATAAGGTCAAAACCTTTTTTATTGGAAAAAGTATAAATAAGAGTAGTGCTGGTGGATTGTGAATAATTGTTGTTGTCATGTATGTGTAATGATGTGCATCATGAGAAGCACACAAAAAAAGGATATAGGGAACACTGAAAGGCACAAGATCGAGGAGGAGGTTGTAGCAACAGCTGCAGTGGGAGAAGGGGGTTACGCCTTCCATGAGCATCACGAGAAGAAGGGATCCAAAGAAGAAGAAAAAGAAATGGATGGCAAAAAGCATCACCATCTTTTTTAGCAAAGCAGTACCATATAAGCACTCTTGCATTTAAAATATTGTTGTATCTTCGCTTCACTTTCTTGGTTGAATTTGTTGTGTTGTTATTATGAGATTCATAGAGAGCTTAAGTCAACTGATACACCGCTCACTATGTCGGCTTCCTCTTCCTGTAAATTTCTATGTTGCTTGTATATTTCATATCCGATGGTATATTTTATATAGATAAGCTCAGATCAGACCATTTTGTAGTGATTCTAATAAATAAATATGGATATTCTGCAAATTTAATCATATGCATGGCTTATGGAACCGTTGTTACTGATCTATGAATGGAGCTTCTGCTTCCAACAGTTGCAAAAATTAATATGATAAATGAACTAATATACTAAGTAACCATTATTAAGAAAAGACACGAAAAGAGAGTTGGGAAAATATGCAGTAACTTGAAAATTTTTATACTACCTCAAATTCTATTATAATTAGCACAACCACTTAACTTGTGGATGATGAGCATCTAAAAGTTATAGTTTACAATTGAAGTGTCACTAATAAGTTATCAGTTACTTAGTTACTTGTTTTAGCATTATTCTAGCCTTATTTTAATTAAATGAGTTCTCTCACAAACCATCACTGCTAGTTATCCATGCATCAAATAGGAGTTATCCATGTATCACTTAGGAGTTATCCATGCAGATCCACTTAACTTGTGGCTGGTGAACACTGATAGGTTACAAGTTACTTGTCTTAGCCTTCTTCTAATTAAATGAGTTATCTCTCACAAATCATGAGTGCCAATTATCCATGCATCAAATAGGAGTTATCCATTTATCACCTACCAGTTATCCATGCACAACCACTTAAATTGTGGCTGGTGAACTCTGATAGGTTACAAGTTACTTGTTTTATCCTTATTGTAATTAAATGAGTTATCTCTCACAAACCATCAGTGTGAGTTATTCATGCATCAAATATAAGTTATCCATGTATCACCCACCAATTATCCATGCACAACCACTTAACTTGTGAATGGTGAACACTGATAGGTTACAACTTACAAGTTACTTGTTTTATCCTTATTCTAATTAAATGAGTTATCTCTCACAAACCATCATCGCCAGTTATCTATGCATCAAATAGGAGTTATCCATGTATCACCTACGAGTTATCCATGCACAACCACTTAACTTATGGTCAGTGAACACTGATAAGTTGAAAATTAAGTATACAAGTTAAGTATTGCTAATAAGTTATTGGTTACTTATTCTGGTCTTATTCTAGTTAAATGAGTTGAGCAATAAGCCTTATTGCATAAAGTATGAATTATCCAAGCATCAATTATTTTTTATATTCTTTTTTTAATATTTTTTTTGAATTTATAAAGATTGTCATATAATCAATTGAAAAGTACACTTGTCACATACTCATGTAATCTAGAAAAAGCATAGATGTTTGTTCACCTCAAAATTTCAAATAAAAACACCTATTGATATAATAACTATTTTAATTACATTTCATAAATGCAACATTATATGATGTTCATTTTGTTAATGGAACCTATATACTTATTTGCGTTATTAAGACAATAAAGCCATACATATTGTGTCCAATTAAAGACAAGTATGGTCTGAACCTTGAGGTTATATTTTGCAAAAATTAAAATCAAAATATTGTGTGCACACCAAGACAGTTTTAAAAGAAGATCATCGGACCTTTAACCTTGAAAATCCCATCAACGTCATGAACAGGTATTTGAAATAAAATTAAAGATATTTTAGTTTGTCGTGTCCAATTCCTTTTCGATTCAATCACATCGTTTAGTTGTAAATCGATTTATCTTTACACTAGTACTTAAATATTTAGAACAATCATGCGAAAAGCATACAACTAGATGGATGGCCTAGATGGATGGATTTGATGGATTTAATTAAGAAATTATTCTTTTCATAGCTTGTCTTTTGTATTTAATTTATTTCCTAAACCGCGTTTTCATTAATGATCCAAGAGTGGCCAGGATGTACCTTGTAGGATGCAGGGATGTTCGAGATCCATGGAATGTTTTGCATGATAGTGATGATCTAGAGGATGGTTTGGATTTCCTAGTTGAAATAAAGGTGGAGTATCTACCTACAAATGCCAGGTGGTTAATAAATCCAACTGTAAATATCTCAGTCACAAGCAAACGAAGTTAAGATGACCCACTCCTTTTTAGGAATGTTATGATCTAGACACTTCCTATTCTATGTAGGAGACGTAAGGTAAGATGAGTTACCATGGTGATCACAAAAACTATTGCTGTACTATCCATGGGTATGCAGCAAGAAAGTGTGAAATACACAGATGTGGCCAGTGTAGCTCAAGCAGTTTTTGAGTAAGCTCCTTCTACTCTTTGTCTCCTATATAGAATAGAATTACCAGCATAAGCAGTCCTTAAGCTGCAGGGGGGACACTGTAACTTCTCTCTCTTGTCCATATGGAACTGCAAGGCGTCATTTTCTCTCTGAGTAGAAAATATATTTTCTATGCATGGAAAATTGTGTGGAGCTATCTGCAGTTGGCTTGTCCTAAAAAGTGGCCTGATGTTCCTGCCTACAAAGCCAAGTGATGGCACTGGTAGCGTGTTGATATCCCCATTCAACATCCACAATCAAATAATATGCATGGAATTACACCTATATTCTCTCTTTAACACACACATACTCATGCAGGGCCTCAAGTACATGATGTGAAGATGGATTTGCATGTCTACCTGACAAACATAATCAGAAAAATCGGGCAACTGCAAAATGCCACAAAGTTCAAGAAACCCTATTAAAAGATGTCGTGATACTGGAAACCCTAAATCCTAGATACTTTGAAGTACATATTAAATTTTTTTGAGTACACATTAAGTTATTTATGTGAGCTAATGACTTGTAAAACATACTAACTAATTAAAAAAAGTATGTAGTAAATATAATTAGCATCTAGATTATCATTTACCTAAGGCTTATATCTCTATGAATACCAATATTTTTCCATACATATCAACCCTCTCTATGAATACCCCTGTCTTTTGGCATTTATCTCAACCCTTTAAGTGGCATTCATTTGAAGAAGTCTACTCAACTCAACTTGGTATTCTACTTGTTATTCACATGAAACTTGGATATCTATCCCTGGTGAAAAAAATATATATATATATAATCTACAACTTTAGCTATGCACCCCTTTCATATCCATGTTTAAGCAATGCTTGATTACCATTTACCTCAATGTATCCCATAATATTCATCATTATTTGCTACTTTTTTTATTAATACTTTTCCTATGCTATGTCATGACAAATATGTTTATATTGCATAGCGAACTCCTAAGAAAAAACTTTGCATTTACAAAGATATATGCCATCTATATTTTACTCCTTTAAACCTTCTTTACAAGTTCCTAATTAGTATTTATAATTCCATACTAATTCCGACTTACTTGAACAAAGAGTCCCTAATTACTATATCTAGCAATAAAAGAGATAAGGTTGTCTTGGATCTGCTTTACTTTAGAGACGATCTTCTTTATCTTCCATTCCATCTATGTCTGCATAATGAAACTTCCTATTCCTACTACTTATTATACTTCCTATTGTATTCTAGGAGTGAAAGGTTATTTAATGTGGTAAGTAAATAGCATATGTATGGTGATTAAAAGGAATCAATTCTGTAGTATAGGAGGATATAGGATATGTTACTAGTGATTCATTTACTACTAGTATGTGCTTATAGAAAAAAATTATCCTCATACTTTCAATAGCCTACACAATATATACCGTTTAGATAAACTAGCTCCAACACTTCATATACGTTATAAATCCTATATATCCTGACTTAAAGCGGACTAAACAACTTAAAAAGATACACTTATTTTATTTCATAAAAGGAAATACACATACTAATGGAGTCACTTAAAAGACTTTATATATTCTTTGAAGCTGGACGGACGGAGGCTAACGACGACAAAAAAATATTCAACAGCAGAGGAAGATCTCAATTAAACAATTAATGACATTCTTGGCCAACCTCTACAATACTACTTGAAAATATATTGGGAAACAAAAATTTCAATTACCAATTTAACAGATACCAGTGCAATCTCTAGAACTACCAAAATAATTGTTCAACAAAAAAAATATAATAACCAATTTCAAACACATACTTTGCACATTTCTGGACTACCAAGAAATTATTCAACATCAAACAAAGAACTCATTTAGATACGTGGCCAATCTCTGCACTACCAGAATACTATTTAGCAACTAAGATCTCAATAATCAAATGACAACATGATTAACCAATCTCTAGACTATGAACATATTATCCAAAGCAATGAAATATCTCATTCCTTGGCCAACCTCTGTGTTATCTGCTCTAGACATAAAAAGGAACCAGGAAACACAAAATTCAATATCACATACCAAAAATACTCTTCAACAACTAAAATCTCAATAACCAAATAAGAACATGATTGGCCAATCGCTAAACTACGAGCAAATTATCCAATAGCAAAGAAAGATCTTGTTCAACCATTTATGACATACTTACCCAATCTCAACACTACCCAAAAGAATTCCTTCAACAAACAAGCTCTTAATCACACATTTATCACATACTCGACCAATTTATGCACTATCGCACCAAAAACATGTCCTACAAAATTTTTCATTTCCAATTTAACACAATTACCAATTTATCACATCATAATGTAAACTCAATCGTTGTCTTGCCCCTAAAAAAATATTTAACACCAAATAAAGATCTGAATTAATGATTTATGACATTCTTGGCCAATCTCTGCACTATCCAAGCAAATTCCTTTAAAACAAAAACTCAATCACCAATTTATCACACATACTTGGCTAACCAATTTATCACCTACTTGGCCAATAACTGCACGAGCCCAAAATATACCCATATACCCAGAATCAAACAACCAATATATATACAGGGTTTTCCCATATATCCAGAACAAAAAAACCAAGATATATGTAGATGCAGGGCTTGGAATTGGGTGTAGATCTCAAAGTTGATATAAGAACATATCCTGTCTCACTTTGGAGTATGGTCTCACGTGCAGACTCAAAAACAAAAAAGTTATCATGATATCATGATATGTTCGTAGACAAAGCTAACATGTCATCTATCTTTTTCGAGGCCTCATCCTGCTTTTCTATTGGATTTCATATAGTGTCTTACCGAGGGGCTTCCCCCAATATATAAAAGGCTTGCATTTGCTATGGGGTATAAGGGGTGAATCAAGGAATAGAGAGACACTGATTCTAAGTACTAACTAAAATATTTATTAAAAAGATGAGGGGAAGGAACTACGAAGACATGATGTCATTCTGGGACCTTTTAACTATGGCTCTTCATAGAAGGTAGCATATTTTGTAAAATGTAACCTCGTGTATAAATATACGAATGGCTAGCTATTAGTTTAGCATTGGCAGAAACTTAAATGTGTACAATGCATGGGATACAACACATCAAATACATAGAATGAGGTGAGAACGAGGAAAAACATTGAGGACGATGCAAGGATCCTACTACCATGGGCTCGAACTCACGACGGATTGAACGGATCATTTCCTGCACCGAGTAGACTAATCCTGAGCAACTAACGAGTAATGAAAATTTTGTGTCGAATGGAAGAACAGACGAGGGAATTGAGCACTGGAGTGATTTATGAGAAAGGAGGGGCACTCCAATCCATGACCACACTGCTCAAGGGCAGGGGAAATAGAGCAATCATTGCTGAGAAGGGGCAAGGGGGGGATTCAATGGAACACCATGGGTGGCATACAAAGGAATGAGAGTCGAGAATGGGATCAGAGTGATGATTCTCGCATGTGGAAGTCCTAAGACAGAGGGAGTAGGTGGGGACTTGAATGCATGGCATGGGAAGATGTGGAGGAGAGGAGACGGTGACATATGGAGGTTGACAGAGGAGGTCAACAAGAACATAGTGGGTGACGGATTTGGTCGGTGAACAGGGGTTCGATCTCAGGTGCGAGAAAGGCGGGCTAGTGGACGGAGGGTCAGTGCGATGATTTTCGACGGGAAAATTTGTCACGCCATTGGAAACTTCCATTAATTAGGAAGATATGTTTTTTTCTCCCGAGTTAGGTTTTGAAAAATGTTTTACGTCTTTTCATCTTCTCTCTAACCAATCAATTGCCTATGCATGTTCTCCTGGTTTTTTGCTGGGTTTTCTTATATACCCTTTGGTCGTTGCTTTGTGCTCTCCCTCTTGAAAGGCTCTTGTCCTCATCTTGTAGATGAAGTCCTTTCTGAACATGTCATAGGGGAAGAGGTTTTTTTTAACACCCAGTTGTCATCTCTCGTGTATTCAATGCATGCTCGTCCTGCATTCAAGGTAGGTAAAGTTTTTTTCGAACACGCCGAAGGGGGGGATAAATGTTTTTTGAACACCCAGTTGACATCTCCTACAGGAATGCATTGGGATAAGCAACAACAGTAACTAGTATACCACCGACTACAAAGCCTCATCTTCACACATGTATTCCACAATAAATTTTCTTAATGGACACTCTTCACAACAAAACGGAAGTGAGATTTTTTACTTAAGATATTGATGGAGGTCACTAGACATATTTTCAATCCATTGACCTTCTATCATTATATACTGGTTGGACAGATTTCTTAAGACACCGATGTTTTTATCTATCATTTCATTTGCAGATCAATTCAGCTTTCATCAACTACTTTCCTCGAAGACACGGGTATTCTTCTTTCATTTCATTCCTCTATTTTTCTTTTCCTGATTTTAGTAGATTCATACCCATAGAAAGGAAACCAGGATTTAAATCCTTACAATGGCGTAGCAAAATTACGATTTCTTTGTTGTTGTTTTGGTGTTATTTATGAATTTCTTTGCACAATATGCTTTTTTTAGAGTAATTTAAATTTTGATGAATGCAAATAATTTTTTTGGTTTAGATGCATTGCTTTACTAGTGGTTAATTTTGGTCAAATTGTAGGATGTAGTTTCCCTTTAAATATTTCTTCAAATTCCATTTCATTGAACACTGTACAGATACCTTATGGATAGTTACCTATCAAATGAAAACCTAAAACACAACTTTACCTTTGAAGATAAGAGTAATACATGTAAAATAATAGATTGGGGACTAGATGTAGCCTTCTTCAGTGTGCTAGAGGATAAATGACCTGATGAAATTGATTGTGATGTTATAATCCCTGTAGCTGGAAGCAAACTACCAGAGTTTGTTTTGACAATAGGAGGAGCAGAGGATTGAGATCCAGAATTCTTCGTGTTGCCACTTAAGGGTTCAGCTTTTAGGTTTGGACCAACCGCCATATCTCTGCTATGATTCAGGGTCCTAGACTGGGAAACCTTCCTACTCAGATTACCAAAAATACTTATAAATTCCATAACATAGTAAAAATACCCAACAAAAACATAGTTCATATTTACCATTCCACAATTACCTTTTCACACGTATCTTTCTGCAACAACCTTTCCGTAATTTGTGGGAACTCATTCCTTCTGCAATTGCGGGTTGCAGTTTGTGGATGTGCATTTTTATTTTTCTCAAAAATTGTTTCCACATTTACCTTTGTGCAACTATATTTCTGTAGTGACCTTTCCACAATTACCCTTATGCAACGACCTTTCTGTCATCAGAAACTCCTTCCTTCCTCACTTGCGGATTGCGGGTTGTGGGTACGTAATTCTACTTCTCTCGAAATTGATTTTGCAATTAACTTTCCGAAATTGCAAATTGTAGATTGCGGAAAATCACCTTTGCACAATTACCTTTCTGTAATTAGCTTTCCGAAATTGTGTTTTTGCAACGACATTTCCGCAATTTGCAGGCACTCATTACTTCTGCAATTTCCGGTTGCGGATTGCAGATGTGCATTTTGAGTTTTCTCGAAAATAGCTTCCACAATTACCTTTCCACAACTACCTTTCCGCAATTACCTTTCCGGAATAACCTTTCCACAACAACCTTTTCGTATTCAAAAACTCCTGTATCCGCAATTGTGGATTGCGGGTTGCAGGTATGCATTTTGACTTCTCTCGAAATTGCTTCTACAATTCGTCTTCCACAAGACTTCTTCCACATTTTGCGGAGTGCGTATTGTGGCTTCCTTCGATACTGTAGATTGTGGATTGCAGATGTGCCTCCTAACTTTTTCGAAATGGGCTTCCGCAAATCTATTTCCACGACTCCTGTGAACCGTCGATCGCTTTGCGGAATCCTCCTCGTCCATTGATCAACTATAAAACACAGAACTTCATTTTGGCACTCCAGAATGTTATCTTTTTTTCACATTTACTTTGAAGATTCTTTCCTATACACATTATACACAATATGTTGAGAAAGATCGAAAATCACTATTGTCAATATGCAAACACATAATACTACGATACTCTTGATTTTAAAATAAAGCACTCCTCTTCAGTTTCATTCATAGTAGTTATGGAGGTTTGGATATGGTGGTGCAGAGGCCCACAAATATTCAAAATCTATAGTGCCTGAGAAACTACTAAATGTAGTAGTATACATGGACAGCTGATAAGGATAAAAACATGAATTTACAAGTTTCATTGGGATCATTTTGGGCCATAAATATATTTCAATATGAGTATATATATAGATAAGATGATGAGATGCAAGTTTTATAGTAATATAATTGACTAATTAAATATAAAAAATCTTGATTAAAATTTGTAATAGTGAGAATATATATATATATATATATATATATATATAATAATCCAATCATAATAATAAAAATGTCTATTAGATGTATTTTGGATGGTTGGGAGGAATTATTGCTATCTTCCTTTGATTGGACATTGAGTCTTTCAGAATTCTCACATGAATTTGTAGCTTATATTGATTTAGAATTTCCTTTTTAAATTGTTTTTACCTCTTGCATTGCCTCCTTTTCCATCTTGTCTCCTATATCTAAGTTACCTTCTTTCTGTATACCTCAGGATATTTCCCATAGAATGGAACTACCCTTGACAGAAGATGTGGTTTCTCTTCTCTTGTCTAGCTCTGTACACCTCCAACCATATCTGCAGGTTGTTTCGCTTTCCCTAGTCGGCTCAACCAAAGCAATGAATATGCACTTCTGAATGACCATATTTGATGCCACCAACATGCACCAGAGACTGCTTCCACTTTCCTTCAACCCCCTCCTTTCAGATGTTAGAATTCAAGAAGGATCTATCATCAAACTAATCAAATACATCTACAACGTTGTTCACGATGCCACATACATTCTCTCTTCCTTTTACTTAATCTCCTTCTTTTTTCGAAACATTTATTCCATTTTTTTCCCACCTGCTACTATTTTGTTCACAACACTTAACCCCAACCACAAAAAATGGTCCATTCAAGGTTGTGTTATTGCAAATACAAACATACATGAATACACCAACCAAAAAGGTCCAGGGAAACTATTTGGATTTGACCTTCTTGACTGTTTTGGAGAAGAGATCCATGTCTATGCATTTAACAACTTTGTTGACTCCTTCTTTTCCCAAATTGAAATAGGGACTGTCTACATTGTCTCCCATGGCATAATCAAAGCAACTAACCCTGCATATAACCATTTGAACAACCATCTTGAGACTATCCTCTCTTATACTTCTACCATCCAACCTTGCCTACATGCCTTCCCCTCAATTCCTTTACATTCCTTCCACTTTAAAAAAATCAATGAGCTTCAAGAATCACCTCTAAATTCCATGGCTTACCTTATTGCCATGGTCATCTCCGTCTCCCCTGCATAAAAAATTCAGAAAAAATACGGCTCTGAAAACAACCGAAGAACTGTTTCCCTTAGAGACACATCTTACTTTAGCATATATATCACACTTTTGGGCCATCATTGCCACACTTAGGGCTTGAACTTGCTTCATTGTACTCCTTTGATCCACCTCCCATCCTTGCAATCAAGGGTGCTCACCTTACTGATTTCAATGGAAGAACACTTGGAATTGTTCCAAGTACAACCCTACTTATAAATCCAGATATTGAGCCAACCCACATCCTAAAAAAATGGTTCACTAAAAGTGGTTTCCGTGCAGCTTCGCCTTCATTGAGTAGGAAATTTACTCACTCCGCATCTCGAACAAACCCAAAGAAAATAATACCTGAGTTGCAAACCATGCAAACCTATGAGAAGGCATTTTGGTTATTTGTGCGTGCTTCTATCGCTTCCATTAGCATGGATGACTTCCACTTCCTTGCATTCCTTGTTTTCGTTGATGGCATACAATGCATGCAATTTTTTTCTCATCTACTTCACAACACTTGGCATTGCGTCAAGTGCGATGGTGAGTTTTCATAGTGTGATTACAGGTACATGTTGAAGGTTTCTCTGCAAGAAAACACTATCCAGATCAACATTGCGGCCACGACTTTTGATGATGGGGAAAACCAACTCCTTGGTGTATCTACAAAATATTTATGCCTCCTTTCCATGGAAGTTTGAACCATCTTCCTTAAAGGATATAGCTCTAGAACTGACATCAAAACAATACCTTTTCACCTTATCCGTTAAGACATATACTTTCAATTCCACTGAACGATTGAAAACAACCATTGTTAGCTCCGAGGAGGTTCCTTACACCTCTAGAACATCCATCCTCCTCAAAGAAATACATGCACTTACATCTTGTATTCAACCCATTGCATGTAGTCTGTGACCTCACATCTATACAAAAACCCTTCCTCTCTACCCAACACCCATTCACGTCACCCTCCCATAGTTTCCACTTATTGCACTCCTTCATTCTACTTGTATATATTCTATACATCTTTTCCCACCTGTTTCCAATGCTTTCCACTTCATCTCCATTAAAGTATTTCCTTCCACTTCATTGCTATTGTTCTTTCTTTTTCTCATGTCCTTTCTTGCCTCCATGTAGGATTCTACCAGTGCCTTAGAAATTTGTCTTAGTTAGAGTTCAAGAATTTTTGGATGCTACTATGATCTATGAAGGTGAAATAGATATTATAGAGATGATGTAATTTATATTTTGGATGGAATATAGCCTTTTTTGGCTAGTAGGGATTAAGTTTTGTTAATTTTGACTTTCATTTTCTTCAGGAACCAAGGAGATATTATGTATGAAGAAAACTAAGGCATATTATGTATGAAGGAATTTGATTAGAAGGTCCTATGACAGATGTAACATTTCCTTGATTAATATAATAGATCATTAGTAGAAAATTATCTACTAATTTTTTTATGCTCATATGCTTATATATGTTATCAAATACATTAACTTGTATCTCTTCGGAACTGAGACTTTAAATGGTTCATAGACACTATACTTCTCTACATGCATGCAACCTATGGTGCATGTTTTCTTACATAGATACATTGTTTAGTATTTTATGTCTGTTTTTCTTTTATATGCTATGTTTTTTTGGGTTTACCTCTCAACTACATATTTTTGATGGAAAATTGTCAAACAAATGCTTTGCACATTATTTATTTCTATACCTTTATATCACTTTTACTTGTATATTTAGAATCAATGTGGAGTGCCTTTATTTATATACAATATGTGCTTCCATTTTTCCCTTTACTTACCTTATTTATAAATGTATTTTGCGGGTTACCACAAACTTGTTTTCCCTCAATGTACCTATGCCATCCAATACTAGAATTGAACAAATCAATGCACGACGAAGGCTTCTTTATGGTCACAACAAATGCCATCTCAACACACAATGACGCCTTCGTTATCGATCAACACATCTCACCATCACTTGTGGAACCACCCCATCACGTAACCCATCACTAATCAAATTTTCTCCACCTACAATCACATCCACCCATACACTTGCAAACCTCAATGCTCCACCAATGCACACCTTTGCTACACCCCCCTGTCCACCCACCCCATCCACCGCCCCCTTAACATATGCTCAACGTCGCTTCCGTAAAAGACTTGGTCACCTACTGTTACGGAGAGAAATTCCTATGGCTTGGGGTACCACAACAGACAGCTAGACTCCAGAAATCAATATTTCCCAATATGCAATAGAAATAAAAACATC
>LPNX010012189.1:250008-329123 GCA_001517045.1 Pseudotsuga menziesii
CGGAGCCCAAGGCTAAGGCCTAACTAGTGAATTTCTAGGAAGATGTGATGTATGTAATTTTAATTGGAACTTATGGTTTTCTTGTAATGATAACTCAAAATATATGTAAATATTATGTTGGGAAAATAATAAAATTGTCCAATATTGTTGTGTAAAGAGCATTAGAGGGGCTACTATTTTACCATAGGGGAAGAGGAAAGGGGGCCTATGGGGGTATAAATCCTTTGTTGCCAAGTGTCAACCTTAGAACTCATCTAAATTCTTCCATGTGATTTAAAAAATCCAATCACTTTCATTTGATTATTTCCAATCATTGAATGCATGTGTGAGGTTGATGGGAGGGGCTTAGTGGGTGTTTATGGGTAGGAAAAGTATGAGTGGGGTTAAGGAGAGAAAGAGAGAGCAGGTTAGGGGAAGTGAGAGTGTGAGAGAGAGAGGGGGGGTCAGGGGTAGTGAGAGTGTGTGAGAGAGGGAGGCTATTAGCGCTTGGGGGGGAGAGAAACAATTGGGGGTTAGGTGGAGGTGGAGGAGTAAGGTAGAGAGAGATAGATAGAAGTTCTTAGTAACAGTTGAAATNGGAGTGTTATGGGGTTGGAGGACCAAGAAAGGGATGGAGATTAGGTGTAGGTGTAGTAGTAGGGGAGAGAAAGAGTTGTAAGGGGATAATGATGGTTAAGGAGGAAGGGATAAGTAGAGACAACTATTGAGGGATAAAGAGGAGGGAGGAAATGAGAGAGGGAGAGGGGGGAAGAGAGTTGTGGGGAGAGAGAGAGGGGGGATGGGTATGGAGGGAGGGAGGGAGGGAAATGAAGGGATATATAACATCTCTTATAAAATGAGTGTGTGTTTTGTAACTTATAAACATGTGTTTTTTTGTAACTACAAAACACACACACATTTTGTAACTGCAAAACATGTACATGTTTCTTTCTACCCAGCCTACGTTTCAACTAACTTGTCAGACTCATGCTCTTCTAGTGCCAGTGTCAAAGAGCTTGTACATGCTTTGTATTGCAAAACTACAACTGCACCAAAAGGGTCCCTCAACTTCATGTGAGTACCCCATTCCCTACCTATATTTCAAGCATGATGTACTTACTTTATTGAAATTATTTCCCAAGCCTATGGTATCAAAATGAAATTACTTCCCATGTCTACAGTATAAAAGAAAATAGATTGATTGAGATTATGCACCGGCGTTCTTGTGTGAGAAGGAGATTAGTAAGGTCCTAAAGGAAAAACACTCTTATAATTCTATCACTTCTAGTGGTGTTATTAAATTGAGCACATAGATCTGTGGACCAACACACAACTCACAAGATATATCATACAATTTAACTCAACAATTGAAGAATGAAACAATGTAAAAATGGCTTGCAACTGTGAATGCTTTCATTAATCAAAAGTAATTAGATAATTAATTACAATGAATTACAATGGCTAAATAGCCTCATGCAATTCAAATCCATGTGAGGAAATTCAAATTGGTTAGAATCTACTTGACTGAATGGTTAACTGACGTTGTCTAAATCATTTAGAGTTCATTAGAGTTCAAAATCCAAACTCAAGTGTCTAATTCAGTGTTATCTAGTCTAACTGACTAAGGTAGGTGAGTAAATGCGCCTCACCTGCATGCAGCCATGCAATCCTAGCGCTAACTGAGTAGAACTAAATGTAAGGGACTAGAACTAAATGTAACTGACTCCTAACTGAGATTGACTAGTCACCAACTGAACTCAAATAATGGAGTTTGGTATCGGCACTCCTAGTGGCTCCTAATTTGTAGGGATTGATCTAGGAGGCTCCTAAACTAATGCATGCAAGTGCAATCAGTGGCAGCTGGACTCAATTAGTGTACCCCAGACTTTATTAACTGGTACATGTGCCCCAATTAGGCCAAGTGGAACCAATGGTGCTAGTGACTAAAAATAGATTGATAGGACTCCCGATTTAGACATGACTCCTAATTTAGACATAAATGACCAAATTGGACAAGGGAGGATTATAATCCTATCACCCCCCCTTAATTCTAACTTGGAAAATTTGTGGGCCCTGGTAAATAAGACCATAGGTCACCCATTACAACAAGTAAAGTAATTTCTCATCACAAGGAGCTGGGGAAAAAACCACATGGGAAAAAATCCCCCCCCTAACTAAGCATATAGAATCAGGATTCGAGTTTGAAAAACTTGAAAATGTGTTGCTGCAATCTCTGTGATGTAGCAAAGCAACATGCATAATGTTCTATGCACATGTATCCTGGGGCCTAGCATGTAAAATTCTCCATCCTCTCCCAAAATTATGATGGAAGGATGGAGGAATGTAGCGTCTTTCTGGATGAAGAGGTGTATGATCCACTCTAATCTTCTAAATGCAGTGTAACTGATCAGACCTTTCCATGTAGCATCTCAGAGGGATTTTATTGCATCTCTCTAAAGGAGGAGAGATTGCATGACATAGCACAAGGGTGTTTGACTTCTGTGTGTCAGATGGATTTCCAGTCATCTTCCTAGCTTCCTGCTTGGGAGGAGGGATTGGATCTGGATCCGAATCACCCTGAATCTCAATATCATAAACTAATACAGCTGGATCTGCAATACTACTAGAAACTGCAAAAGAAGTAGATGAAATTTTTTTATCTTCCCTTGCAAGTGGTTGCTGAGAGTGCACTGGTTCTAAAAATGGCATGAAGTGTGAGAACTCATATGCCTTGGAGGCATGATTTGCAACACCCTTCGCTATGATGTTTCCAGTAGAGATATCTGTGATCTCCACTGAGTTAGGACCAAATATCACTCGCTTTGGAGAGCCAGTATGAGTCATCTGGTATACAGATAACAGATTTGCAGCTAGGAAGGGCACATAAAGCACATCTTTGAACTTTCCATGTTCAAGCTTGATAGAACTCTTCCATTTGGCTCGAATTTGATAGTTATTTCCCATCTGAATACTAGGACCATCAAAATACTGCAAGGAAGAGAATGATTCTCTAGATGAAACCATATGATTGGAAGCTCCAGAATCAATGAGGAAGGCATGTGTTGTTGAGCAGCTAGCCTTCAGTGCATGGAATGTCTCTTCATGTTCTTCAGTTTCTTCTCTATGGTCATCCTTCCTTGTGCTAGCAAGTACAGTAATGTCATGTTTCTTCAGAAGAAGATCCATCTCATCAATTTTTCTTCTCATATAGGATCTTTCTGGATGAAAGCCCCTTCCATAGTAAGAACAAAGTGTATTTCCTTTGCCATTATTCTTGCTTCTCTTCGAACCTGAAGGCTCATCTGACTGCTCTTTCTCCATAGGAGACTCATCCTTTTGCTTCCCTTTATCATTTTCTACCTCAGGTCCTCCTACAACCAGTGCTTGATCTCTGGAAGATCGAATGATCCCCATTTGGATCAACTTGTCATGCTCCTGAGTGATAGATTCAATGAAGGAGTTAAGAGTAGGCATCCTCCAATTTGGAGTAGTGAGCTTCACTGAATGAAATGTTGATACAAAGACTGAGTAGTCTGCACCAAGTTTTGAGAGAATGTCAAGGATGAGTTGATCATCCTCCTTCTTAACCTTGCACAATTTTAAGTGGAACACTAGATGCTTTAATTTGGTGAAGAAGTCATTTAGTGTTTCAAAATTGGGTGGATGAAGATAAATCAACTCATTCTCTAGCTAATAGATCCTCAGATCATTCTGCTTTTCAAATACGAAAGCAAGCTTATCCCAAACCTACTTGGGAGTCTTCAATCCATTGATGTGGAAGAGAAGATCTCGAGAGATTGAGAGGCACAAGCATCCATATGCTTCATCAAGCCTATTCCAATACTTTTCTTTGTCAACATAATGAATTGGCTCTACCTCTGTCTCCATTGTGAGTCTGAAGATTCTTTTGGAGCGTAGTTGCATCTCCATGTCCTCCTTCTACCGATGGTAGTTGAAAGGAGTGAGAAGCTCCATTGGAGGGGCCATTTAGAATGCAAAGAAGAAGACTGAGATGTGGTAGCGAATGCAGTGAAGGAGACTGAGATGCTTGTAGCGAATGCAGTGAAGGAGATTGATAAACCTGTAAATCACACAATCAAACAGACAAAGTAAGGTCAACAGTTTGCACTTTTGGAATTTCCTTCACACCCAGCTTAGTTGATCAAGTAAGCTTGATCAACAATTCCTTTTCTTGGGATATTAAGTGGTAAATTCTTTTCTTCTGGTATGGTATTGGTAGGAGCAATTTTGCTCAAATTTGTTTTTTGATCCAAGTATGAATATGTAGTAGGAGAAGTATGAATATGTAGTAGGAGAAGTGCCATGTCCTACCAAGGATCCGATACCATATTAAATTGAGCACATAGATCTATGGAACAACACACAACTCACAAGATAGATCATACAATTTAACTCAACAATTGAAGAATGAAACAATGCAAAAATGGCTTGCAACTGTGAATGCTTTCATTAATCAAAAGTATTTAGATAATTAATTATAATGAAGTACAATAGATAAATAGCCTCATGCAATTCGAATCCATGAGAGGAAATTCAAATTGGTTGGACTCTACTTGACTGAATGGTTAACTAACCTTGTCTAAATCATTATCGGAGTTCAAAATCCAAAATCAAGTGTCTAATTTAGTGTTAACTAGTCTAATTGATTTAGGTAGGTGAATAAATGGGCCTCACCTACATGCAACCATGAAATCCTAGTGCTAACTAGGTAGAACTAAATGTAAGGGAATAAAATCGAATGTAACTGACTGCTATCTGAGCTTGACTAGTCACCAACTGAACTCATCTAATGGAGGTTGGTATCGGCACTCCCAGTGGATCCTAATTTGTAGGGATTGATCTAGGAGGCTCCTAAACTAATGCATGCAAGTGAAATCAGTGGCAGATGGCCTCAATTAGTGTTCCCCACACTTTAGTAACTGGTACATGTGCCCCAATTAGGCCAAGTGGACCCAATGGTGCTAGTGACTAAAAATACACTGAAAGGACTCCTGATTTAGACATGACTCCTGATTTAGACATAAATGACCAGATTGGACAAGGGAGGATTATAATCCTAACAGGTGTTAGATCAATGAGTGTGAGCACCACTGAGACTTACAGTGACTGGTACTCAATCAATATTCCCATATTTATGGACAACAACCTTACTACATAAATATGTTGCTTAAGATGGATTTTATGATAGATTCTACACATAAAAAATACTCTTTTAGCCTACATGAATTATCAATTTACCAATTTATAAGCTAAATAATGAAAGCGTATATTTAAATTAGCTAAAAATTGGCCTTAGCAACTCATTCAATGGGTTTCTTAGTCAATTTATGCATCGCCAACCATTAAATAGTCAATACAGTCTATGATTCTTGTTTGACTAGGGAAAGTGGATTCCTTATAGGCCTCTATGAGTTGCTGTGTAGAACAATTACTAGTACCCTAATAGAATTCCCTCAAAAGTTGAAGAACGATGCAATACCATAAATATATCATGTGAAATACATTGATCTCCAATCAGACTATTCGACAAAATAACTTGACTTGTACATGACCCTTGTATTGGATCTTGTTTTTTGACTTTTACCTCATTATGACATGAGCGGATGGAGGAACAAAAGTCAATCCTTGTTACTCATTTCATATGGTGTTAAACCAATTCCAAATGAAATGCATCATTTTAGGATTATAAAAATGAATCATGCATAAATCATTTTATTACACAAACATGTTTGATACAACAATTTTTTGTGGTAACAAGTTACACCTATAGGTATTTATATTTTAGAACTTGGGATGGACTAAAAAGTATGATTTTACTAGATTGCGAGATGATGAGACAAGTATTGATTTTATGGTGGGCGTTCCAAGTTCAAATTAAACAATTATAAAAAATATAAAAATATAAAAAATAACATGCATGGATAATGGGTAGTTCATTGCAAACAACCTTGTAAACTAGAAGAAGGCGGGTGATAACATGTAGTTGAGGCATAGACAATGAGTGCTTACAATTATGCATGGAGAACAAGTAATCAATAATTTTTTAGTGACACTTAACTTGTGGCCTATCAATGTTCACTCGCCACAAGTTCAGTTGTGCGAGTTTACAATATCATAAGAAATGCATTTGACATAAGTTAAGTGGTTATGCTAGTTTACATTATCATAAGAAATGCAATGATAACTGAACAACTAAACACTTTGAATGAATTCAAGAATGGGCCAAACCTGTAGAAAATTGAACAAAGAGACAAAGAACCTCATAAATAAATTTGCTCCCAAGGAAGATTGATGCTAACCTGTGTTTGGTTTGTAAGGTAATGGTGCTTAGCATAAGGAGACTTGTTGAAGATGAAGAGAGTAAGATTCTTTCATATACCCAATGCGAGAATCATTTCTTTTATTCTAAGGAGTAATGAAACATGAGACCTTCATGTGTTATGCCCAAGAGAGCTTTCTCTACCATATTTTACAATTCATAATTTAGGAGACCAACCACATAATAATCATGCAACATGTATCTTGATGGGTGGTATTTTTGCAACTTGTAGTTTGATAGGTGGTATTTTTTGGGTAGACTAAGTAGATGTAGAAGGAAGTTGTTTACTTAAAATCAAGAAAAATGACATTTACCCGAGAACATTAGCACCACTTTTTGTGAAGGATATAGAAAATCCTCATTTTTCAAATAGTGGTGCTAAAGTGGAGATAATGTGGGTATATGAAAGTGGTGCTGTGTTTTTTGGTGCAAAAGTGTAGTTTTTAAAAAATGTGATTTTTATTTTTATTTTTTTATGTTAAATGAATACGTGGCCATGTATGGTGCAAACCACCAAAGCAATCCTAGGTGGATTGAATTTTTATGGTGCAAAACACCAAAATAAAAATTAATATATAGGTATAAATATAAATATTTAGTATGTGTTTATGGTGTAAATCACCACAAAATAACAAAAGGCGCAAGAAAAGAAAAATCAAAACCATGGTACTGTTGAGTTTAGTTTTCATTGATGTCAAAGAAGTTCATTAATGTTAAAGGAAGTGATGATGTGGCATGTGTGATGAGGCTAGGAAACTACATGATGGTGTTTTGGTGCTATTAGGAACACTAACATCAATATGGAACACTATGACAATTTTGGAAATTGACTAAGTCTTTGCGAAATGGTTGACATAACTCATCCAGTTGTTGTGAAATAGTCGGTGTAACTCATCTAGTCGTTGCGAAACACTCAACGTAACTCATCCAATCTCTATGAAATAGTATCTAGTCACTGCGAAATAGTTGGTGCAACTCATCCAGTCGCTGTGAAACGATCGGCGTAAATCATCCATTTGTTGTGAAATGGTCGGCGTAACTCATCCAGTCATTGTGAAATAGTCGGTGTAACTCATATAGTCGTTGTGAAATGATTGGTGTAACACATCTAATCGCTGTGAAAGAATTGACGTAACTCATCCAATCGCTACGAAACGCTCGGCATAACTCATCTAGTTGCTATGAAACGGTTGACTGAATCATCCATGTCAACGTAACTCATCTAGTATCATCAAAACGATCGAAGAGGTTGGGAAAATATTTTTTCGACACAACTGAAATAAATCCGCCGACGTTGTCAGAGGTGACTCGCGAGTGGGCGCTGAAACGATCAGAGAGTTTGAGAAAACATTGTCAATAACAAATGTTTTCGAGTGTTCGGGTTAACTTGAATTTTTTCGCCAAAACGGTCAAGCGATGCACATATATGCCAATACATCGAGAAAAGGTGACAATGTAGCAATCTCCAAGGGGCCTGTGAAAAGTTCACAATGGCTTATATGACCACATGGGTTTAACGAAGCCTGCAGGAGCATAATATTCCTACATAGAGGGTCGAGGTTAAGCCTGCAAGGGATAAGGGATGCCCGAAGGTGCTTGTTTATGCCCGTAGGGGAAAAGGTTAATCTCAAAGATGATTAAGGAAGCCTATAGGCATGAGATAGAGGAATCCCACATTTTGAGAAAGATGAATCCCATAGGTGAAGAATGGATGAATCCGACATGCCAAAAATGAAGGAAGCCCGAAGGCCTGAGATGGAAGTAAAACTGCAGATAGAAGAAGATTCCATAAAAAATGGAGGGTTTGCAATGAAGATAGAAGAAGGCCACATGGCTGAGATGTCCAATTTTTTTTAATTAATTAAATTAATTAAAAAATCTACAATGAACAGAATTACGAATTTAAGAGTAATTAACAGATATTTGAAGAGGCACAAGGATGAAAGAGCATAAGTTCATTTTGTAAAGGTGTGATGGTTAAATGATAAAAGAGAATATATAAACAAAAGTATGAAATGAAAATAGGGTGTCTTTGGTGTCCAAATCAATATAGCAACAACAAAAGTCAGAGACCAAGGAAGTGATGAAAGATCATTGAAAAAATTGAAGAACCAAGAAGATCTGGAAGTCTGAAGAAATCAAACTAGGGTGGTAGGGTGGTGCTAGGGAATGATACATTCCTGCATGGGGTTGTAGTCTCCTTCTAGTAGTAGCTGGTAAATAGGGTGTTGTAGCATCCTTTCAGTAGTAGCTAATAAAACTAGGGGGTCGTAGCCTGTTTCTAGTAGTAGTTGGTAAATAGGGTGTTGTAGCATCCTTTCAGTAGTAGTTGATAAAACTAGGGAGTTGCAGCATCCTTCCATTAGTTGCTGGTAAATAGGGTGTAGTACCATCCTTTTCTGTAGTAGTAGGTAGAAACTATTTGTAAATACAATTTTGCAGTAATAGGAAGTATTTGTGGTTTACCCAATTGGGATTCCATGATAAAATTGTGTTTTGTGTGTTCAATTTGATCTTATGTGTTAATGAATAAATTAAAAGTGGTTTAATTTGTTAAAAGTTATCAATACTGATTCAACCCCCCTCCCAATATTGTCCAATATTCCAAGAGGCACAACTAACAAGGTTGCATCATTATGGTGTTTATTTTATTATGTCCCCCACATATAGTTTTCTGGCACATTAGTTTAGTCCGCATGAGATAGTTTTTTTGATGGGTATAGTTTTCACATTAGCATTTGGGGTTTATACTTAAATAATTTTAAAAAAACATAATTATTTCAATTGCTATTGGTTCTCAAAGGACGAAGTATTCCTCATTTTGTGTTGCTTCCTCCCGACACATCAATTTAAGCTGGAACACTCTTCCTCATTAACTCACTATCACCGAATTCCTTCATCACCACCGTCATTGCCTTCTTATCAGGTTTTGGCCAACTCCTTGTGCAGTAATTCTCATTTAAATTTTAAAGAAAATATCCAACTATGTATAACAAGGATGATTTTAAGGAACCATACTTATTTGAAAGAGTAAAAAAAATGTTGGTGAATCTTACCAATTCTTAAAACACCAACTATAAAATGTTTGGCGATATTTTTCAAAAACTATTTTAATTTCCAAGGATTTTATATTGTTTATATAATAATTTGGCCATTTTTAGGGTGAAAATTTTTTACCCCATCAAAATTGGGCGAAACAGGGCTTAAAAAAATGCAAAATGGCGAATCTTTTTTCGAGAAAAACATGGGAAAATAGCCCAGGGGCTAAATTTCGCCCCTAAAATTATCCCTGATCCATAATAGGGATTGGATTGTATTCTATGCACACTTTTGTGAATTTTTCTAGTTGCATATCCATCTTAGATTGATTTATCTTTTCTAATATACTCTATAATTTGATTTCTTTTCATTGCTATTGGTTGTAGTATACAACCATATGCTAAAGTTCAAAGTTCAGATGTTGCATTTAGCTTTCAAAATGAGGATTAAATCAACGATCTAGTTTAAGTTTTATTTATGTATGACTGTAGCATTGTTTTCCTCCCCATTTCTAGTCATCTTGGTGAGAATCAAAACCCTCTTCCAATTTATAACAAACTATTCTTGATAACTATATACTCATTCTATTTGTGGCCATGGAATCAATAATGATTGCATGGTCTGCTAGCGTAAAAGTATTTCAAGTTATAAGAGACTGATTATTGATAGTGATATGTAGATAATTGTTGTTGATAATGATTGCAGGGTTCATTAGCCTTGACTGTGGAGGCACATATATTTACAATGACAACACTGGAATACAATGGATCCTCAATGATAACTATATATTAAAAGCTAAGTAAGCATAGTTTCCAATTCTGGAGGAACATCAAGGCAGTTGAACATCGTTCGTGTTGGAAATATTAATGACTCATCGATCCACATATCATATGAGTCGACTCTATTAGAGTTTGTAGTAGGTCACTGACAGAATGAAGAGTTCATGTCTCTCATATATAAAGCAGTCGAATTAAATTTCTGAAGATGAGTTTCTAGGTTGATAGTTATTACAGTCTTTAAGGTTAAGTCTATAGCTTCACAGAGAAGCATTTTTAGTATGTCTATATGAAGAAGAAGAAGATTGTAAATCGATAGACACCAATTTCATCCCTCCATCTGACAGTTTAGATAAGGGTGATTATCTATACTATATTGGTATCAACCTTATAAACACTCAGATGGTTATACTGAGAGATATCATGTTTTCTCTGATGCCTATCTCATATATGAATGATCTTTCATGGTATACATGTCGGGTTGGTTAAGTCAAGAGGTATCATATTGCTCCAAATGCCAATATCACATGTAAATAATCTTTCAGTGGTTGGGAATCGCTTTTCAACAAATTTAATACATGAGTAGAATAGATCAATGGATGAAGATGATATGTACATAGATCTTTATTTCAGATTTATCATCTTTATCTTGTTCTGATTTTTTAAAATTAAAATCTATCGTCAATCGAAGAGATCTCCATAAGTGTAAGGGATTTTATGATAAAATAAATCAAGAAAAAAAATACACATTTACATAATTTTTAATTTAGATTAGTGTTATTCTTCTTGTTTAAAAACTAACTAACAAATAATAATAATAATACTATATATGAATCAATTTGCAACTAAATGTAATATGAACTATTTAAGTAGAATATATATGTATTCCTAAATGTTATTGATATTATTTAGCCCATTATAATTTTGTGTTTTATTTTTATAAAACTTTGAAAAAAGAAATTCTACCTCATCTCATATAGATGTTCGATTTTTAATGTACTTGACATAAATTTGCGTCTCATATCAAGCCAAACCAAAATAGCATATAAGAATTAGATTGGCATTGTTTGGTTGATCATTATTCCAGCGAAAGCCTTCAGATACATAAAGCTGGATATAGATTTCGATTATACTCGTGATCCATGTTTTCCCCTCACCTTTTCTTGGGACAGGTTAGGTTGTAACGACGATGTCCCACCCGGAATTACAAGCTTGTGAGCAATAATTCTATACCCGCATTGGTGGGCTCCAAGTACAAATTTTGAAATTTTAATAGTTCTAATATTTTGAGTTAATTGATTTCAATATCAGGAGTCTCTTGAGTAAAGCAATTGCAATTATAGCTTCTAGTATTGCCCATCTCACTGCCCTTGTTAATCTATAAGTTCCTTTTCTTTTAACTTATGCCTTTCTTACACTTAAAGTTGTTTTTATGATTTATACTATTGTTTAATTTTTCATTCATTTTATATATATCTACAGCGTTATGCTGCAAAAAAAATTATAATAGGAATATATATATTTGGATGAATGAAAAAAACACACTAAAAAGAATCCAAATATTTAACCAACATCTAATTTATTCTTCCTAATATTTTTAATGTAGTTTGTAAATTTATATTTCTAAAAAATGTAGCATATATCTAGAAGAATCTTATTCTTACTGCATCCTACAGGACTAGAAATT
The DNA here is from genome assembly GCA_001517045.1 of Pseudotsuga menziesii. Lineage (NCBI taxonomy): Eukaryota > Viridiplantae > Streptophyta > Pinopsida > Pinales > Pinaceae > Pseudotsuga > Pseudotsuga menziesii. The sequence continues at coordinate 261,830 of LPNX010012189.1, forward strand.
ATGTACATCATAAAATAGTACAGTGTCATCTTGACAAATCATATTGTTCTCTTTGGGCACTAGATTTTTGCAGTGACTTCTCTCAGACCAACTTAAATGCACAAATTCCATAATTTCTGGTTGATTTGAAGAATTTGAGAGAGCTGTGAGTAGTTTTTGATTGGATTATATGTTATACTTCTATTTTGAAACTATACTCTCAAAATAGAATTTCATTTTCCAATAGTACACGAACATATAGCATAATGTATTCTCCCGATATCTACTAATATTGAGAGATGGATTCCAGGAATTTGGAGAACAATAATCTAATCGGTTCAGTGCCAACTATTTTAAGAAACAACACAAACTTATCTACATGTTTAATTCTCTTAAACATAGTAGATATTCTTGTTGAGAACACATGCAATACTGTTTTCATAGAGATTCGTCTAGTTCTGATGGAGTTTTATGTTTGATAGACTTTCGGGGAACCCACTTCTTTGTCAAGAAGACGGAAATGGGTGCGCTAGATCTGAAACTTCTAGCAGCAAAAGTCTTTTTATCATTTTGACAATAACTAGAGGTATAGTATTAATTCGTGTTGACCTAATAGTTGGAATAAGGCTGAAACATAGCAAGGCAATGGGTGTGTATATATTATTTTCTATATTTCTTTGCATAAGGGTATAATAAAATACAACCACGATGGGATGTACAAGGAAAATGTACACACATTTAATTAGAACTCTTCATACAAATTCTAGCAAGCATTATTCTAATTGACTTCAAGTGAAACTAGATATGAACCAGCTTAGATCCAGCTTTACCCGGCTCTATCATGCGCCGAGAGGGATCAAATATTTCGAGGTGCAAACCCTGCTTCAACAATTGCACTTCAAAAATTGCAGATGGATTCTGGTGCTCGCCATCAATCACAGAAATGCACTACCGGGGAGAATACATCAAATACTATAATAATCTACTCGTATCAGTTTCTATAATTCAATCGTTTCTCATATGCATACTTGATATAGAAAGTTAAATTNGTGCAATAAAAACTAGATATGAATAGAGGAAAATAGAAATAGAATGAATTGGGGAGGACGTTGTGAATTGGATTTTGAAGGTTTGTGATTTTTTGTTCAATAATGTTGGTACAAGCATGACTTACTGCAATCTTGCAAACATTACTTTTTGTTGCAAGCATGACTTTCCATCCATAATCTGGAAATTTTATAATGAAATGGAGCCTACACTTTTGAAAATTCTTCCTTGACTTTGAAGCTCATATCACCATTACATACTATCAAATCAAATTCCTCACAATATCCTAAGTTTATACGAACTTCTTGTTAGTTTTTTTTCTTTGCTGATATCTCAAGTTTATATGAACTCTATTGTCACTTGTTTCCCTTTGGTGATATGGAGTTTTAGTATAAATGTGTAGAGTTTTAGTATTGGTGGAACTTATTTAGGGCTAACAATAGAAACATGTAATGAAAAAATCCATGCACATTATGGCTTTGTTCCTATGACCGTACTGCTCTCAATGAACTATCCTGATCGGTTCTTGTCTACAAATCAATTACAAGTAATTCTTTTGCCATAGGTTGTGAGTATTTTTAGCTGCAGTGGCTGAACATGTTCTTACTAATAGTGATGGATTTATTTGTACCAATGAAATGCATCAATATAATCCATGGATGAATCAATTAGAGGTTGTGGCTTTCCTCTCTCTAGCTTCCAAGATGGATGAGACAGAGGTTCCTCTCCTCCTAGACTTTCAGTTAAATATTGAAGTGGAAAGTGATTGATAATGTTGGTTTTTTTTGTTTGTTATTTCTTGTTGTTTTGGAATAGCTTCCACAATAATCAAATCTCATTTTCTCTCCTATCACAGATTGAGGAGGCTAAGTAAATATTCAAATCGTGCACCATTCAAAGAATGTAGTTACTTATGCTCAACACCCTTGAATGGGGAATGATTCCTGTAACTCCTCTTTCCTACATTGATCATGCTAGTTCAATGATTAGGTTGGAGAATCGCTCTTGCTGGATTTTCACAATGCACTACAAGGACATACTATTGAATACACTCACAGGTAAGCATTTCATTTTTTACCATTCAATGGATGATTACAATGTATTATTATCACATTGCCACTATCATACCCATTTCATGGGATTCCGTTTATTATTCGTAGCACTTGGGATTTCTAAAAGTTGGATTTCCTTTCCATATCTCATCTAAGGGACTTGAACATGAAATTGATTAAAGTGGGGTTTAATAAGATACTTTATAGGTTGAATGATATTTTAATAGGAAACTTTATGCTATGAACAGATGCAAAGTTTTTTGGATTTATGCATATGTTATGGTTACTGCAATAATGTTGCACGCGATCAAGGAAATAGATCTTATTAATCCATATCGGTACTAGAATTGCCTGCTTAGTGACATGAAAGCGAACATGGTAATTAACATGATCCTATATGAGTAGGTGTTTGGAATTATGGACTTATTCCTTCATGAATTCAGTCTTGTAAGATGGTCTAAATTTTGTTTTCCAATGGCAGGATATGAGTGAAATATGCATAGGACTACTCATCACCTATGAACCATCATCCCTGGGAAGTTTCTCTTTGGGCTTGAAAAGAAACAACAACAACCTTAGTATTCATATTCCTGGTATCTCAGATGGAGTGCTGGATGCTACCTTTAGCTGCATCAGTAGAAGCTGTGGTAGCAGTCAGAGCACCCCAGGGTCATATGGCTATCATAACTCTAACATTCTCTTCATCTCACTAGCAGTGATAAACAAGAGAAAGATTAATGAGTTTTGTAGCAAACTTCATTATTTGGAGGATTAGTATATTACCATAAAACAAGTTCCCCTCTATGAAAAATGATTTGGAAGCAAGCTTTGCTATTAAAATTTCATTTCAACTATACCTATCAATAATTATATGCAAGTTTAGGCCTATAATAGGAAACTATTATAGCTCTGTGATGTCATTATGTCTTAGCATGATAAAAACACATTCTTATTAAATACCATTCATTACACTAGTACAAAATGAGAGATAAGTGACAAAAAATGACCAAAATATGCATATAAATGACCACTTTTGATTTGGTGACCACTGGTGGCAAATTAGTGGTCATTGATCACACGACAAAAAAAGTAGTCATATTTAACTTGGTCATTAATAGCTTATCTTGTGGTCATATATTTGGTCATTAATTTGGTCGTAGACTTGGTCATTAATTTTCATAATTAACAACCAAATATACGACCAAATATACAATCAAATATATGACCACAAGATAAGCTTTAAATGACCAAACTAAATATGACCACATTTTTTGTTGCATGATCAATCACCACTAATTTACCACCATTGGTCATTTATATGTGGATTTTGGTCATATTTTGGGTCATTTATCTCTGTTTTTGTAGTGGTCATTTATCTCTTTTTAATTGTTTCAGAATATATATAGGGCATGGAGGAATCGAACCGCCATCCTTTTGCGTATAAGGAAGGTTCTCTTTCATTGAGAGAGCACCCTTAAATAGAATATATTATATAATTTTACATCAGTGATCTAAGCCATAAGCATGGTCTCGTTCAAAAGGTTCTATGGTCACAACAAAGGCAAGAGAGCACTATACTTGACTAAGTATGGAACCTAACTCCAAGAAAAACTCATATAAAACAAGTCATAATGCATATGTTAATATAATCTTTTCTTTTTCTTTTGAAACAAAGAAAAAATAGACTAAAATCATTCTATCACACAAGATCAAGAGGTGTATTCAAGGAAATAATCTTACTTGACCCTCCACTAGTACAAAATGAGAGATAAGTGGCCAGACGACCAAAACAATTGGTCTCCACTGTTTTTTCAAGGGATAAATGACCAAATTTGAGAAATATTAAGTGATCTAATTATAAATTACCAAGATAAATGACCAATTTGGTCACGGGATAAGAACTAAACTAAAATTGACTATGATAAATGACAAATTTGGTCACGGGATAAGAACTAAACTAAAATTGACTATGATAAATGACCAATTTGGTCATGGGATACTAAACTAAACTAAAATTACCACATAACAATTGCTCATTTATTTGGTCATTTCTAGTTGTTACATTTTTTACAATGAATTTGTACAATTTACTAAATTTTAACACTACAGATAGATTCAGAGACCCCCCTAGAAAAGGAGGTCTCTAAATCCATCTGCAGTGTTCAAATTTAGTAAATTGTAACATTGTAGATGGATTCAGAGACACAAATTGATCATGTCAATTGTGTCACTCGATGATAAATATGGAAAAATATACTTATGCCCCAACCTCATGTGGCGTACACTAGAGTTGTATGTTATCCCCTCTATAATGTCCTAACGAGATACCAAATTGATCATGATGTTTCGAATAGCGCCATTATATGTCCCATCGACATACCCAACGTTTTACTGCATGAGTGACATTAATTTAACCCATAGGAGAAATAATCAACATTCAAATGTTGAAGGGGCGAATATTTAATTTTGTTACAATGTTTTATATGGTATAGCCAATATATATATATAACAAAATTCAGGATATAGGTCAAAATTATCTTTGTTGATATCTGCAAACGGAGTGCGTAGTTAAAAATAATTAGATGAAGTATTTTATTAATGTCATTTGTTCACGTGATGAGATAGGAAAAATTGTTTTTATTATTAAACACATTTCCTTCTACATATAAGAAATCTACATAGTGTTGGATATCAACTGAAATATTTGTATGGCAGTCCATATTCCAAGCCACTCAAGCACAAATTAACCAATAATTTGCTTATAACATTGTTATGGAGAAAAAACATGGCTGGCTTTTACTCAAAGTTCAATGTATCAAAAGATCAATATGAACTATTTTTTTGTGTTGTCAATGTTATTTCCCTTGGTATCACTCTCCTTCATCTAGGTGTTCCTGTGTTTAGTCAAATGGATATAGCTTGGGTGGTTGGGAGGAATGAATGTTACCCTCCCCACCCAGGTTCTAGTCTTGTAATCCCCCTATCCCATGTTTATGGTGATTCACTAGTAATCATCAATTGGGCGAAGGGATTGACTGCTCTCTCCCCGACTGATCTGGTTCATTGGTGGAGGAGACAAAAAAGCTATTTTCTAGCTTCCAGGATTTGTCCTTCACCCACATTTACCGAGAGCACAATCGGTTGGCTGACCGTCTCTCTAAAGATGCACTCTACTTTCCTCAGGGGAAAGGCAGTTTTATGGAATTTTTTGAGAACCAATTGGTTACTCGGGATACTTTACAGCTCTTCTGACATTGTTAAAAGGGGATTTCTCCCCTATTTTGTCTTGTTTTTTTATGAGTGCCACTTTTAGTACGCTGATCAGTGCCTTTTGGCACTCGGTAGATGTGGATGAGAGATGAAAGTCCTCTTATGATGAGACAGTTTTCTGATGGGATCTTTTAGCTGTTGTGATGCCTTTCCCCCTGGCAGAACTCCAATGGGTAGTGATCCAATGGGCTATGTGTAACCCAATTGTGGGAAGATTGTATAGATGATCTTTGATTCTTACAAGAATAACAAGGACAGGCTTTTTTCTTTCTGGAAAAAAAAGGTGTTCCCATGTTCAATTCATTATCTTGTGGGTTTCCTTCATTTCTCATGCACACCTACATATTGTACTATGCGTGGACGATTTCAATAATTTTCTTTGTGTCCCATTGACTAATATATCATATTAGTTAGTTGATTCAAAGATTTATATATTTACTTGAGATTTAAGTAAACATAGAAAACATGATTTTTAATAGTTATACTTATATATTATTATATATTAGGTAGTTAATTTCAATATTTTTTTGTTTCTTGATATTTTTTTATAAATAAAGAATGTAATTAATATTATATATTAGTTATTTCATTTCAAGAATTGAAACACATTTATATTTAGATAATATAATAGTGAAATATACAATATATGTATTATATATTTATAAGGTGTGTAATATTTTTATATTATATATTTATAAGACATGTAATTAATTAGCCAAGTAAAAAAACAAAATATAACCATATACTACTCTTTTTCCCTCCTATCTTTCATATTGAATTTTAAATTCACCATTATTTAGTAGATTCATTGCAATGGTGCACCAAATTCATCCATATTTCTACAATCTTTGCAATGGGGGTTGAATGCACATATAGTTCTTCAATGCTTCCCAATAGAGAATAAAATTCACTTTGATATCTTTGATTCAAGGGATTTATGGTCACAATTTTTCCAGGAATAATTGTGAGTGATTTATTCATGGATTGTGCAGGATCAACAACTAAAATGGAATCAGTTTCAATAGTTTCAACAGATGTTAGAGTGTAATTAATATGCATTCTCAAAATTTTATAGTCATATGCCCCTGGGTTGTGCAGACTCTTGGGAGCATGTGTTACCCAAGGGGATGGGAGCTCTTTTCACGAACCAACTTGTTCAATGGGAGATCAAGATGCAGGAATATCTAGACAAGAAGCTCATCAAGGCAAAATATACCAATCGACGAAGGTTTACTGGTAAGTTAGATTCTCTACTTGTTTTCCCCTTTCATTTATATCTCTCATTTGAGATTTCATGGCAAATAAAAGGGTTTTGGACAATAGAGGCAAGATATTTTTTAGGTTTAGATTCCACTCCCCTCCTCCTCATTGTGGTCGGATGATAAATCCCACCTAATTTAGATCCATCCCAAGGATAGTCGCTTTAAATCCCTTGAATAGACTCCAATTGTTGATTCCCATGGATAGATACCATCGTGGATAGATGTTGGTTGTTTTTGGCTTGTGTGTATATTTCTTTCACTTATATTTTTGGGATCTTGGTCATAAACTAATTCCCAAACTAATGTCATGAATCCATCATTGGATGAAAGGAAGTTGCAATTTCAGATAAATATTATTGAAGGGATCAAGAAACACTTATGAAGAATGAAACTATTGTATAGTATAGACTCTCCATTTATTGTTCCTAAAGTTTCTCTCATAACCACTATACTGGCCTACACAAATTATATGTTGAGACTTTGGCATGTTAGGTTTGGGTATGTGAATTATGGTAAGTCACATGATAGGTTATTACTAATATAGTTATAGAATTTCCAAATATTTATGCCTCTAGAGCTGTGAATTAGGGAAACACCACCAAGATGCTTTTGATACAGGTAAGGCATGGAGTGGAAAAACATCCATTGCATCTAGTTCATAATCAATTGTGTGTCGAGTACCTTCTCATTTCTATTGATGAATACAATAAAGAATTTGTTTATTTCGTTGAAATAAAAAATAAAATCTTTGAAGTATTGCAAAACCTTAATGCACTAGTTGAAATCAAAGTGGCAGTAGGATTAGCCGCTTGCAAACAAATGATAGAGGTGAGAGTACCAAGGAATAGCTCGGATCCTTTTGTAATTAGCATGGTAATATTTGTAATCAGAATGTTAATAGACTGCAAATAATAGTTTCTCACACACCTTGGAAAAATAAGGTCACTAAGAGGATGAATGGGGCAGTAATAGAGATGTCTAGATGTTTGTTTCATTTTAAGGGTTTTCCATATAAATTTTGGGTTGATTTTTTTCATGTGCTACACATATTGTGAATAGATTTTTACTCCAAAAGAGGTATAGAGTGGTAGAAATCACATTATGGGTATTTTAAAGTTTTTATATGCACTACAAATTATTTATGAGAACTAGAAATTAGAACCCAAAAATGATTATTGTGGAATATAGGGAGGAGTCTAAGTCCTATAAATTGTATGATTTAGTAAAGAAAGAAGTGTTTGTGAGTAGAGATGTTTGTTAAAATTTAACATCTAGATATGATTTGATAGAGGTAAAAATATTTTTCAATCATTAGCTTACTTTAAAACACATAAATCTAAGATATTATAGAAGCAGTAGATGAACAATATACAATCAATAAAAGACAATCATACACAAGTGTACAAAGTTTTACACTAGGGAAAACCTTTCCAAGGAATAAAAACCCAAACAATGAAAAATATTTGTTAATATGAGATGACTGAGTTTTTACATGGGAAAAAGTACAACATAAGGGTTTCCTATAGGGAAAAAATACCAAGATAATCCTACAGATGAAGTATGAGGTCTGATGTAATCCATTTCACAGATGATGTAAGCCCTTAGGGATTAATATCTCAACCAAAATAATTTTGATTGAAACCTTGAGATCAATGTCTAACCCTGAGTTCAGAGCCGGAGAAAATCGAAATCCTAAGAGTAATTTTGGAACCCTTAGAACAACTCAGGACCCTGCTATTGAGCCTTGCAACATATCATAACCAAAAGATGGAGATGTTTTCAACAAATTGGAACCCTAAAATGGATCACAACCCTGATTTAGTGGTGTTAACAATAGATTGGAACCCTAATGATCATACGAGGAAAGTCTGAACTATGAGAGTCTGACTGAGGATAATCGGAACCCTGAGTAGAATTTAAGACTCAGATTGGGACTCTGTGTATGCTTATTTGATAACTTAGAACCCTGAACATCCTTCACAAAATCAGATAAAAAATCTGTGTATGTTGATATGATAATATGCAATATTGAACAACCTTCAAAAAATCAGATAACAAATTTGTGTATGCTGATATGTAACTTGAGCATCCTTCACAAACTAATAAGATCTTATTGAGATAGGAGAGAGAAAAGATACTAGCATGAAACCCCCTGAAATTAATTTTTGGATCAGAGATGGATATGTCTTGTATCTTATTGTTCAAATGAGAGAGCCTCTCTATTTATATTTTGCCTTTGGGATTCAAACCCTTAGCATTAGGAATAAACAAATAGTAAAATCCACTTAGTTAGGATTATATTATTTTGTTTCCACTTTTTAACCCTTCACAAAATAATTTGACTTTTATCTTGGATTTTTGGTCTTTCACTAGTGGGCTCTTAGTCCTTCACTTTTGGATCTTCACTGGGGTTCTCGATATCAGGGATAATTTTAGGGGAGAAATTTATTCCATGGGCGATTTTTAGGGGGTTTTCTCGAATTTTTTTTTTGTCATTTTGCAATTTTTGAAGCCCTGTTTTGCCCAATTTTGATGGGGTAAAATTTTTTCACCCTAAAAATAGCCAAATTATTATATAAACGATATAAAATCCTTGGAAATTAAAATATTTTTTGAAAAATATCGCCAAATTTTTTATAGTTGGTGTTTTAAGAATTGGTAAGATTCACCAACATTTATACACTTTTAAATAAGTATGGTTCCTTAAAATCATGCAGGCTCGGTATTTCAATGGGGTTCCATAAACAAACAAGTCATTTGAAGCATTCTTCTTGGTCTTCATGGTCCACACGTGCCAACTCAAAGTACATCATCATAAATAATAAGAAAAATCATTAAGTGTTCTTCTTATTCTCCTCACTAACACCAAGTTCATGTGCTAGGTACTTCAACAAGGGCTGTATAGTCCATTGAGAAGGTCCCACAACCCATTGAGTAAGGAGATAAGTACATCACTTGCCCAAACCCATTCTAGGGCTTATAGTGATGACCTAGTAACTGACTAGGTGTACCAGCCTCAGTCTTCTTCAAGTTGACCAATGTCAACTACTTGGTAACTAACCAATTACCTCCATTATCCTAAAGAATGGATCTCATCCCTAAGTTGAGTTTCATTCCTGGGCTAGTATCCAATCCCTAATAACTGAATAGGTTCCTCCATTATCCTAGAGAATGGATCTCAACCTGAGGATGAGATTCAATCCTAGATTGGTATCCAAACCCTGATAACTGACTAGGTGTCTCCATTCTCCTAGATAATGGATCTCATCCCCAGGATGAGATTTAGTCCTGGACTAGTATCCAATTCCTGGTAACTAACTAGGTGCATCCATTCTCTTAGAGAATGGCTCTCTATTCTACTAAAAAATCAACACCCCCTCTCAGTGTGAGAGGCATTCTTTGCAATACCAATTGTGTATCAGAAGTACACAAACTTCGTCAATTATAGGGACTTGGTGAGCAATCTTCTCATCTGTACAAATGTATTCAAGTCTTATGGTACCTATTTGGACCATATATTTGATGAAGTGATACTTCATCTCAATGTGTTTCTACCTGTCATGAAACACTGGATTCTCTAAAATATTCATGCAACTCTACTTACCACAATGGATATTAGTTGGTTCAATTTTTCCACTTAATAAATCAAAGAATATCTTCCTAAGCCACATCACTACTCTGCAGGAATCACTAGTAGTAATCTATTGATCTTCTTCTGTGCTCTGAGATATGGAACCCTATTTCTTGTTGGAGTAGGAGATCATGGTTGATCCCATAATAAAGCAATGTCTGGATGTGATTTTCTAGTCCACTCCACTACCTTCCCAAGCATAACCAAGTAACATCACTCCATTTTTCGAAGTGTATCTGAGCCCATAAGAAATAGTGCACATGTTTCACAGCTACCCAATGTATGTGCTTAGGATTATACATAAATTAACTCAGTGCACTCACTAGTACATAACATATATTTGGTCTAGTATGTACTTAGTACATCAATGATCCAATAGTCTGATGGTACAAAGTAGAATTCAAGAAGATGACACATGTAGCTTCTTTAGTTTTAATACCACATGTGTGTTCAGGGCATGCAGTCCATCATCCTGCATCTTTCAGGAGCTCAACTATGCACTTCCTCCCTCTGAGAGAGATCTTGCCTTAACTATGAGATCAATAAGAAGGTTATCTTGCCTTGTCCATAACAGTGTAGCAATTACTATCTCTGTGCTGGAACACCAAGCTCCCTCTGCCTCTTAACTCCCTCTCCAAATAGGAATCCTGCATCGAACTAATTTGTTTCTTTTTGAAGTGATCTCCCTCTTACATTGATATTATCAAGTGTTTCTCTTTAGTAAGGAAAAAGCCATCAACATCTAAGAGCAAGACTAGAGGATGGTTTTGAATAACTTTAAGATACAAGTTGGGGTTAGCAACAAGCCATGAAGGTAATTGTCAAATATCACATACCATGTCCTTGGAGTACAAATGGAAGGTTCTATTTTGTAATCATATGACTTAGTTGACTCTATCATGCTGACACTTAGGAGGATGAACATTTAGAATAACTATTCTTGCATCTTGTGGGGCCTCTTGCTCCCTCTGTATCTGAGCACTCAACTCCCTTTAAAACTTTGAATCCAACTATGAACATAATGTTACACATAATTCTCGTCATCGTCATGTGTTGAGGCCCAAAACATCACAAATTTCCTTCAATCCCTGATATCTAAAGTTGGACATTGGCCCAGCAGGGATGATTTTAAGGAACCATACTTATTTAAAAGTGTATAAATGTTGGCGAATATTACCAATTCTTAAAACGCCAACTATAAAATGATTGGCGATATTTTTCAAAAAATATTTTAATTCCCAAGGATTTTATATCGTTTATATAATAATTTGGCAATTTTTAGGGTGAAAAAAATTTACCCCATCAAAATTGGGCGAAACAGGGCTTCAAAAAATGCAAAATGGCGAATTTTTTTTGGGAGAAAAACATGGAAAAATAGCTCACTAGGATAAAATTCGCCCCTAAAATTATCCCTGTGGCCCAGACTCTTATTTTTCATACCTGAGTCCACCACTACTCATTCCCTTTATACAATGAGCGTTACCCTTCTCAGGATGCCTCTTGTCTCTTGAAAATAAGCGGTGCCACTGCCTTTACTCTTTGTTCAATAAGCGGTTCTAACTTGGTAACGCTCTATGTGCATAGTGAAAGAGCGCTGCTAGAGTTTCAAAAGGAAAAATAGAAGATTCACGAAGCTTCTCGAAGGAAAGCTTCATGGAAATATTATCCCTACTTCTGTGGACCACCTGGACTGAAGATCCCCCTTGGTAGGATCTCCCTTCCACCTTTTCCTCAACCATCCCTATCCTTCCAAGGCCTATAAATGAAGGCTCACCCCTCATGGTTGGGGGAGGAGAAAAGTTATGTTGTTGCACTAACTTGAGCATAGAGAAGACAAGTTGGAGATTTGAGGACAAGACATGGCATGTGAGGAGGCATCACAACACTATGGAAAATGGTTGTAATCTCTCTTTTTCATATTAATGCAATGAGAATTTATTTCCTATAAAATGTATTGTGTTGTAATAACTTATTTTATTATTGGATTCCTTAGTCACTGATATAGAGTTGTAGATCATTTTTTGGTACTTTTGATCTTGCTTGTTGTTTGATGTGTTTATTGCAGGTACATTTGTGGAGATCTAATACCATGGAAAACTAATACATCATACTGTAGAATAGATCAAAGACTCATTCTAGATACCTACAATCTGTAGGGGAAGTACCTATCCTTGATATCACTCATTTTTTCTAGACCTGTACCATTCAGATCTAGGGAAACAACTCCTGTCCGCAGGAGGTGAGAATTTCCAGCAACAAATCTGGAGACCATACTAGAGAGGACATTCAGATCTTCTCATATCTTTTGGTTTTCAATTCATAACTTTTGATCTTTCTTGGTTTTCAGTCCTTGTCCTTTTTACCAATTGTAATTGTTTCAAGTAATCAGATCTGCTAGTTTGTGGTAAGATTTGGCTTTAGTTCAACCAGATCTGCTTATATCTGAGACATATTTTCTTACTACGCTTAATTTTCCTATGATTTTCATGATTTGATGCCAGTTATATGATCATTAACTTTCTCTGTTTCACTTTTTTTTTTTTAAATCTACAAGAGCCACCGCACATTCGGTGAGGAAAATAGGCGGTGCTACCGCGTATGCTCAGTGGTCAAAAGGTAGTGCCACTACTCTGTTACAGTGCAAAAAAGGTAGTTCCCAGGCGGTAACGCTTTGTCACCAACCTTCTGCAAGTGGTTCTAGGTAGGGTTTTATACCCCAATGTTTTCAAGACTTTGCATCAGTTTTTTTCTTTTCTCAAAGTGTTTCTGGATTCATATTGATGTTTGACTGTTAATTTCAAGATTTGGAAAGTGGTAAAAGGCTTGTTTCCTTTTGTTTTGAAAAGCTAGATTGTTTCTGTTTGTTTAGATTCTTACTAAGATTGGGTTTGATTTTCAAAAGAATGCTTGTAAGTCGTATAGTTAGATCTATTTTCACTGTTAGATCAGCTGAGAGGAAAGCTTTTTTCTCTTGGTTTCTCCATTTTCATTCTTCATAGGTTAATGAAAGCTTACTTTTACTTTTGATTATAAGAAAATATGATATTTGAACTAAGTTGTGTTTAAATTCGATCTGTTGGATCCTTGATTAGTTTCGCATACTTTCATGGCATTCATGTTCTTGTTTTCTTTATATGATTTTTTCTCGCAAAAATATCATAGGTTGGGTCAATTTTGTCATAGTTGAAGTATTTTTCAAAAGAATTTAGTTTTCCAAGTAGTAGAAGTATCTTTCTTTTTGGAAAAGAGATCTTACTTCTTTTTCTTTCGAGATTAGTTGTTATAAGTTTGTTGCTTGTTTGCATGTTGAGATATAGTTCATTGTGTTTGCTTGAAATTTTTGTTTGGAAACAGAATTGAATCACTCCCTCCCTCCTATAAGTAGGGCATACCTTGAATGATAATGTGGAAAATTTGCATATCATGCTGCATGGTTTTATTTTCTCTCCACACATCGTGCATTCACCTAATCATTCAAGATAAAATTAACATTAGCTTAGGTTAAAATTTTTAGTAACATGAGTGATAGGATAAGGACGTGTTCCAACGTCTTAAAACATAGGATTTGTCATTCTATTTCCTGCACTGCATCCTAGGAACTACATGGCCCTTCCACATATCATCGGTATATTGAATGACCTTTCACATACCCTTGAGGTATATAGAAATATACTTCATGTACTCAATTGTATATCGAAACTCCCCTTTTGAATGGTTGTGCATTAGACAACACTAACACAGATTTGAGCTCCCACATACCTTGCATATATTGGGAGACCCCTCTAGGATACCTTATACCAACTGAGAAAATCCTTTTGGTCATCTTGTTGGAGAAATACACCAAGAACAATACTCAGGGAGCTACTACACACGTGCCATATAGGTATTCGGGTATTCAGGCAAGGGTACGGTCCCAATCTTCCTTGTCGTGTTTTACTGTTGGACCCTGCGGTATATTGCGATTTGCAAAGATTTAAAAATCCTAGTGAGGAACCGGCTTATATCAACCCCTCTTATCATCTGAGTTTGCTTGTGACCTTTAGCTTGCGTAGGAGTGGTTTTTTTTATGTGTGATTCTAGTTTTAAACCCTAGGTTAGGTTTTTAGTGACCGCCAGTTTGGATGAGTTACCTTTGAGAAGTTCTTGAAGAGTTCAGAGCTTGCTACCTGAGTCACCTCCTATTGCAGGAGAGAGCCAAATGGAAGCCACAGACCAAGGTGTCACAACCGATTCTCATGTGGAATGGAATCTAGTTGTGTAAGTTGGGGAAGAATTCAATACATATGATAATCCCTTGGTTGAACAACCTCCTTTGGCTGATACCACCTTTCATTTTCCAATTGAAGGTCAAGCTGATTCATCAAACTGGGCTTTCGAACGCCTGTCTGATTATACTAGGGGGGGGGAGCAGAATTTGGCCCTAATGCTCCTTTTTGGAGAACTTCTTTAGGTGAATATATTTCTGAATATGGGGTGACTAGACCATCCTTTGTCAACCCTCCATCGAATGAGGACATGTTTATAAGGGTTCAACAATCAATTGCACATTTACATAACTTTCAAGAGAACCTTGCGAACATTAATGCTTCACCTCTTCCTCATCGATCACCCATGTCTTCTCTTTTTCCCTGTCTATAAGAAACAACCCCTTCCGGATACCATTCACCTTCAGTGTCTCATGTAGCTCCTAGTATAGCATCACCAGCTCGAGGGTCAACGGTTCTTGTTCCGGATCTACCCTCCAATGCTACTCCTGCAGTTTTAAATCTTGGGACTTCCTCTAGTAATTTTGTATCTTCTACTACTGGGGAAAAACCTCTAGCTCAAGTTGTTTCATTAGTTAGTGGAGTCACTTCCATTGCAAGACAAATACTTGTTGTAGGACAACCAGTAGTAGTAGTTCCTTCCATAAACTTCAACAGGGTAATTTCCCCTTCTACTACAGGACAACCCTCAGGGGTGTAGCCTATAGTCCACCAAACTTCTTGGGGTTATACTTACCCAGGGAACCAACCACCTATAATTAATGTGAATTATCAACCTACATCTTTAGTAATTTTTTCTCTTGGAATGACTTACCTCGGAACCTTGTTTATGCCATGGGGGAAACCTAATTGGTCATATATGCCTATACCTGGAGGAACACCTATCGATACTGCTGGAGGTTATGGAGGGACACCTTTTGGAGGACCACCTAGCAGAGGCCCACCTTTTGGAGGCTCACCTTCTTGAGGATCACTTCCTGGAGGACCACCTTTTGGGGGACCACCACCTAGAGGACCACCTTCTGGGGGACCACCACCTGGAGGACCACCTTCTAAGGGACCACCACCTGAAGGACCTCCTCCCACTAGAGGAGGCCCTCCTCTTGGGGGCCCGCCGCCATCTAGTTGATCTTCAGGAGGATCATCTATGAATCCATCACCCCAATAACTAGTGTATCAATCGAATTATGGTCCTACTGGTATACAGATGCTATATCAATATTCCAAGTATGTTCAACCTAATTGATAACTTTCATTTCTGGAAACCTTAAAATTTCTTGATTTGTCCAAGTTGATTAATGATCCCACCGAGCACAACCCTTCGTGGCCTACAATTCCAGTTAAGTTACCATCAAACATTCTGAAGTTTGATGGGAAGCAAGGAGAAGATCCAAAAAATCATGTTATGACATTCCATATGTGGTGTTCTTCTAACTCCTTTATGGATGATTCAGTCCATTTGTGGCTCTTCCAATGAAATCTGACTGATACGGCTGCTGAGTCATACATTGAGCTCCCACAACATTCGTTTGTGGAATTCAACTCATTGGCAACAGTTTTTCTTACTCATTCTCAGCTACCCATCCATTAGGAAACTGGTACGAATATTTCGACATCACTTCGTTAGAACACTTCCACACATATATTGTATCATATTCATGAGTGGAGGAGATGACGAAGGCTCATTAAAGCTCCTATCCCACACCAATTGTTGGCTGATTGGTTTATGAAATCCTTGTTTCCTCCCATTGCCCGTGATATGGCTATGGGTGGTGTTGTCACTGAAGAGCAGGATATCATCCGGGCTCAGTATCTGGATTTGGTTTATTCTCAATCCATAAATTTGTACAATTTGATTCCTTGGGATCCTTGTCCCAGTACAGACCCTGCCAAGCCACCTGTAGAAATTCCCATTGATGGGTTCGTAGGTTCAATCCATCCCCCATCAGTAGCAAATCCTGCTAAGCAACATAGTACTTCTACTACTACTCCTTCTGCTACCGCATTTTTTGCCAACGTGAATTCCATTCAAACTACACAGACACCCAGTAATAAGAAAAAAGGAAAAGGTAAGGGTAGCAAATCTGGAAACCAACAAGAAAATCCCAAGGCTAAGACCTTGGAGAACGATAATAAAGGTAAAAGGAAAGCTAAGTATTTGTGCCTAATGTGCGGTGGTGACCAATTCACGAAGGAGTGCCCTTGTCATGAATAAATTAGAAAATTTATGAAGAGTAACCCCACACCAGTAGTGCTTACTGATCCTTTTCCATCTCAACAATAGTTGATTAATCACATATCTTCACAGGGAACCTCTAATTCTACTGAAGAGACACGAATGATGTCCTCGGAAACTGTTAGCTTGACTACTTGTAGTCAATCATATGAAAAAACCATAGAAAAGAAGGATGAGAGTACTTCCCCTGAGAAAGCCCCTTCTACTAGTTCTTCTCTACCTTGTTTGTCTAATGGTCCTCTTATGATCGAGAAACCTAACCTCGAATTGATTTTGTGCTCACCTAAGAGTACTCTCAGGAAATTTGTTTTTAATCCAAATGCTCGAGCTGCACAATTCTACAACATTGTTGAATATTTAGCTCAAGCACCTTACACAATGTCTACCCTAGAGGTAATCCAAAGTTTCCCTATGCAGCGCAAAAATGTGTTGACAGCTTTAGGGGACTTAGACTTAGATAACACTAATTTGATTCATTTTAATGTGGAGAATTACAAGTCCCGATTACCCCACCAGCTCACATTTCAAATCGCGACCAGAGTTGTTGGGAGGAAGGTACATAGGACCATTTTAGATGAAAGAGCTTCCACCTTGGTATTGTCTGTGTCTTGCTGGAGAACCATTTGTTCTCCCGAACTTACGAAGTCACCCACAACTTCAAAATCTTTCGATGGATGAGGTTTCCAACCTCATGATCTATAACTGGCTCTTTTAGTCGAGCTTGGGGGAAAGACTATTTCCATTCAAGTGGAGGTAGTCAATCCTCTGTTGGATTACAATATGCTATTGGGTAGGAATTGGTTCTATGTTATGATGGCTGTCGCTTCGAAATTTTTTCATACTCTCCAATTCCCTCATTTGGGAAATATTGTGACCATCGATCAACTCAATTTTTGTTCACTGGTTGTTATTTGCCCCACTGGAAATAACATTCATATGCTAGGGAAATCCCCTCCACCTTATTAATTGGTTAGGGTAGGAATGTTGAAGGATCTAACCCTTATGGGTGTGTTTCCCTCGACCCCTCCTAATATGGAAGTGGCAACTGTGAACATGATATCCACAACCAGCCACAGTTCTAGAGGAAAAGAAGTTGCTAAGAAAACTTCTCTAATCCCTTACAAAGCACTCTACAATGCTATTCAATCTATTTTCGATGTACACTATGATGATCATCATCTAATGGTGTCAGATCCCTACCACCTGCCCTATTGGCTAGATTCCCCTCCCCCCACTCTAGACTATCTCTCGCATACTTTTTCGTCTGATGAATCCTTTATGGAGATCATGAGTGTGGATGAAACCGTATGGGAAGATCATCATCATAGATCCTCTTTCCTTCCCTATTCCAATTCGATAGCTTCTGATTTTGTTGCTATGATTATTTATGATATTGTAAAAAATCCTCAGAATCTTGTATTGTTATAAGGCACTGATTCAGAAGGAAACCTTTGTAACATTACTTAGACAACTACTATTGACAAATCAATGAAGCCCAAAACTGTTGAACTTGTTCATATAGGCCAGAACTGTTCAAATGAAGAAACCGGACAATATAGAGCTCTTTTCAAAGAATTTCGAGATGTTTTTGCTTGGACATATGAAGATATTCCTGGGATTGATCCATCTATCGTTGTACACGAAATTAAGATCTTTCCCATGGTGAGACTAGTTCGAGAAAGACTGCGTCAAGTCCATCTTAGGAAGGCTACGGCAATCAAATCCGAGGTCGAGAAACTTCTGAAAGAAGGTTTTATTTATGCCGTACTGCTGACTGAGTAGGTGTCTAATATTGTCCATGCAGCTAAGAAGCAGGGAAATATTAGGGTTTGCATCGATTTTTGAGACTTGAATAGGTATTGTCCCAAAGACAATTTCCCTACTCCACATATCAATCAAATCATCGATAACTGTGCCGAGAGCATCATCTTTTCATTTATGGATGTCTTTTCTGGCTACAATCAGATAGAGATTCTACCCACTGACCAACATAAGATGAAATTCATTTTCCCATGGGGAACCTTTGCATATTGAGAGTTACCCTTTGGATTTAAAAATGTCGGAGCTACATTCTAGCATGCCATGTCCTATGATTTTCTTGATATTAAGCACATTGTGGAACCCTATCTGGACAACCTCCCTTCTCATTCGCAGTAGCGTAAGGACCACCCAGGACACCTTAGGGACATTTTTATTTGTTGCTGTCATTATAGTATTCGGCTTAATCCACACAAGTGTGTCTTTTGTGTTGAGATTAGACGTCTTCTTGGCATCCGGATATATCCTTTGAATATAGCTACTATGTTGGCCTTACCTGCCCCGACTAATATCAGTGAAATCCAAAGTTTGCAAGGGAAGGCAAACTTTCTTCGTCATTTTGTGTGCAACTTTGCAAAAAAAACACACGGTTATATGCGTATCCTTAAGAAGAACGCCCCATTCTTTTGGGATGACCAGGTCCAATGAGATTTTGATAATTTGAAACATGCTCTGACACATTCACTGGTTTTACCACCCCCAAATTATTTGAAATACTTTCTGCTATATGTTGCTTCCTCCACTACTACCATTGGTATGGTTCTAGTGTAGGAATATCTCAATGGCCAAGAGCATGTGATTTACTATCTAAGTAAGAGTCTCCATGAATCTGAAACTCGTTATTCACATGTGGAGAAGCTGGATTTGGCCATGGTCATTGTTGTGCAAATATTTTGTTGCTACATCTTACTACGCACCATGACTGTTCTTGTGGATCAAAACCCCATGTATTACATTTTGACTTGTCAAGTACTAGGGGGAAAGTATTCCCATTGGATTGTTATCCTACAAGAATTTGATCTTGAGTTCCCTAAGGCTACTTCCAAGGAATCCTTAGTTTTCGCAGAGTTAATGTGCAGCCTTCCCTGTGCTCTCATGGAAGATCAGCCCAATGATTCATTTTTGGATGAATTTTTTGTTCTTGATTAGCACAACTGATCCATGGTATGGAGATCTAATTATCTATATCCATACCCAAAGGTTTCATCTTGACATGTCTCGCGACAATCGTCGATGCATCCATCACCACACAAAATATTATCTCATTTTAAATGACACGTTATACCACTGTGGTATTGACTCCGTTCTTCGACGATGTATTACACACGAAGAGGCTAAACAAGTTTTAAATGATTGCCACTCTTGAGCATGAAGCGGTCGTCTTTATGGGATGGCTACAACTTAGAAAATCCTTCGCATCGGGTATTTTTGGCCCTCAATCTTCAAAGATTGTCATTAGGCTATTAAAAAGCGCCCACCCTGTCAACTATTTTATCCAAAAAAGTGCACCCACCCTGCTCCTTTACACCCCATCATTCTCGTTGGCCCTTTTCCCAAATGGGGGATATATTTTATGCATTGTAAGCCTACCTCAGCCGAGGGGCATGGTTACATCATTGTAGTCGTTTATTATTTTACAAAATGGGTTGAGGAAATTCCTACATATGTAGAGGAGCGCCGCACGACTACCCTATTTTTGTTCAATCATGTAATAGCTAGGTTTGGAGTCCCGCAAGCCATAGTCACTGATCACAGATCTCATTTCCGTAATCAGATGATGGTTGAATTAAGTGCTAAGTTGGTTTTTTGTCATGAAAACTCAACCCCTTATTACCCGCAGGATAATGGTTAAGTCGATGCCATTAACAATGTTTTGAAAACTATGCTACACAGAATGATTGGAGACCATAAATCCAACTAAAACTTGACTCTGTTTTTTGCACTATGAGCTTATAGGACTTTAGTTAAAACAATAACTAGTTTCACGCCTTTTTAGTTGGTCTATGGACTCGAACCTGTCCTGCCTATCAAATGTGAGATCCCATCGCTCAAGCTTGTAGTTGAGATTCTCCCTAACACTTCTACTGAAGAAGTGTTGATGTATTTGTGACTTTGGAATGTATTCACTTGCATATCTTATGTATTGTACCCCGATGTTTATTTCGGGAAATGTTTGTAATGTATTTGAGTCATGTCATGCCTCGATGTTCCTATCGGGAGATTCAATAATGTAAACAAGTCATGTCAAGTCATTGTGGGTAACCCTCCTATTGTACAAGGATTAAAGTGCCCACAGTTGTGGGGCCCTATGGTTATTAGACTATCCTAGAGAAGTCGGCCCTCGGTGATTTATTGTAAGTCGGGGAAAAGCCCCCACAAGTTGTGGGGCACTAGGGTTATTAGACTCTCCTAGAGATGTTAGATCTAGTAAGTAATTGATTAAGTGAGGCCAACATGTTGGAGTGGAAATTAAGTGAACGAAAGAATATAAATAGTGAGTGAGCCTCTCTATATTTTAGCACACACACACTCACTCATTGGGTTGCATGAGTGAGAGAAGAGAAGCTCTCTCAAGTGTGAGAGAGAGAACAAGCTGTGGAGATCATATTTTCTGTTTTTGGGTTTTACTGCTTCCATTGGTGCTAATTCTATCTCTGAGGAAGTTGTGGGGTTTTCTCCTTTATGTTTTCCCTGAGGAAAATTCTTTGTGTCTCTTGTCTCTTGTGTTTATTGCTATGCATGTTATTCTCTCAGTTAAAGATCCTATGATAATGCTAGCTTGAATGATAAAAATATAACATGGTATCAGAGCTAACCTGAGAAGAAGACATTGTGCATCTGTAGAAGCTAGGGCTTCTTACTTTTTGGGTCTCTCTCCACAATCCATCTGCAAAAGTATGCTAGGATGAGTCTCCATTGAAGGGCGCATCTTTCTGTCGAAGCGGAATTTGATTCCGAGCATTTTCAGTTTTTGGTACGGGAAATTAGGGCTTCTTACAGAAGAGGAATTTTTGAGTGATCCTGGAATAGGATTTCTATCCTCATCAAAATATAATTTTAGAGACCTGGGCCAATATTTTTGGTTGGGTACAACTCCAGGAAAGTCAAACCCTAGTTTGATCCCGGGATGAAAAAACCCTAAAATACTAAAACTGATACGTTTGGGTACATTCACTATATCTCGGGATTGAAGAATAATCAGGAGATGAAACTCTCATAGGGAGAAGATAAAATCTGGATTTACTCTGTATCCAAAGTTCAGCCTCAATTTCTCTATATTATAGGATATATGATCCCTCCAAGTTAGGGTTTGAGCCTCTTCCAGGATTCATCCCTAAACAGGACACCTAGGGAGAATTGCTATATCTTGGGCTACAAAGGTCCAAATGAAATTTATGAAGATTTTATAGAAATGGAATGGAATTTAATTTCTTTGGTCCAATTTTCAGACCTAGAGGATGAAACAGTGACACGTGGTAGTCCGTACCACTTCGCTATGCTGAACAGTCCTGAAACAGGTCACCTTGGGAAAACGATCATAAGTACCAATTGGTGGAACCAATTCTGATGAAACCTATGGTGTTGGAATATGGACCATTGAGGATACCTCAGTACAAATTTTCAGACATAGAGGAGTAGAAATTTTGGAGATACTGTAGAAACAGTACCGGAAATTTCTGCAGAAGAAATTGGTAAACTAGGGCTTCCTGTTCCGGGAGCTTCCCTCCACTGTTTTCAGAAAAGGAGTACACTGGATAGCTCAAATTGAAGAGGTCTATATTCCTAGCCAATAATATCTGAAATATTCTAAATTTTGAAAATTTGGTTTTCTCTGACAAACCCTAGATTAGCCAGCTCCGGAACCATTACGGACACCTCAAATCGGTAAGATCTAATCTTTTGCTATTTACATTTGAGGTTCTTATTTCAAAGTGATCTATCACATCAGCTTAATGATAATATTGGTGAATTTGAAAAATTCCAAGAATGGAAGTATATGATCTCTCTGAAGAAAATTAATTAGACATCTACACAAGTAGAGAGGTTCTAGTTCCAGAGGGAGATGAGGCTAAAATCCTTACACAAGAATAACTTGGTCAAGGCCAAGAAGATCATTGCTGATTCAATAATGGATCACCTTATACCACAAGTGTTTTCCCTAAAGACACCGAAAGAGATGTTTGATTCCTTGACCAAGCTATTTGAAGGGAAGAACATAAATCAGAATATGACTTTGAGAAAACAGTTGAAGAATGTGAAGATCCAGAATGCAGAGACCATACAGTCATACTTTACAAGGGTCTCTCAAATCAAAGAACAAATTGAAGCAGTAGAAGAAGAAGTGGAGAATGCAGAAGTTGTGATAACCACCTTGAATGGCCTCCCAGGATCATGGGTTTCATCATTCGAGGAATGTGTGCCAGAAGGAAGTGATTACTTTCAGCAAACTATGGGAAGAGCACACACAAGAAGAAGATGGACTCATAATAAGAAAAAAGAATATGGGAGCAACTGAATATCAAGCTCTCACCATCCAAAGAATATCCCTCAAGTGATGAGGAATATGAAGAAGATGATGAAGCTGAAGGCTCAAGAAGGAGTTTACCCATGAAACAAATAAAGATAAGTATTCAATTGACATTTCATGATATTGTTTTTTTTATGCAGTTGATGTATTATGCATAATAGAATGTTTGCATGAATGACAGTATCCTACTAATATGCATGTGATGAGTAAGTAGCTCATGGTGCTATACAACTCTCCATTGCTACTTATCTAGAATGAAACCTATTTGTTGACATATTGGATTAGTGCATAATCTCAATGTTGTCCTGGTAGAGATGGAAGGCATCTAGAAACGTTTCCGTGAGATATGGATGAATGTTGTATTGGCTAAAATAGTTGCATGATCATATATTAATGCATAAGAATTTTCCATTATGAACATGCCTTATGAAATGTTTCTAACCATACAACTAATGCATTTGACTTGTAGGAAAGACCGCGTAAAATCGCCTACAAGCAAAGAAGGATGAGACTTGTTCTGAAGAACAAGTGACGACAATTCAAGATGAAGAATAATATAATGAATGCAGTGACATCATTGATGAAGAACCTTCCAGCTATGAAGAAGTAACCAAGAAGAAAGGGAAGACCAATTCAAGAAGAATGATGTCTAGGATGCAGTATCGATACGTGAAGGGAAGTTTGTAGTTCCATCATCCAGTAGATGGAAACATCGTGGGATACAAGGCAAGATTCGTAGCACGAGGCTTCTCACGAAAAGAAGGCATAGACTATGAAGAGGCATTTGCAGCCAGTATGAGTTGAGACACATGATAGGCAGAATCATGTGTGTAAATGAAAGAAGGGCTTGTATGAGCTCAGAAGACACCCATGGGATAACACATACATGAGGAGATTGATGACGATCTTAACCTTTGCTACAAGGTTTAAGATGAAAGCCTATAGAGTATGACAAGCTCACAGATGGGTGCGAGAAGAAATTTTGAAAAATTTCAAGATAGAGGATCTTGGTATCCAGTGATCCTAGATGGATACATAGAATACTAGTAGCAGAGGAAGCTACTTGTCACTCTGGTACAGAGTATTTCGGTGCATAGAGTATGAAAGACAAGGGGAGAATGATGTTTCGCTTCAAAGGGAGTGACTACAGAAGATCCTGAGGTTCGACATGGTACGACAGGATTGATAGCTTACTGATGACTCTAGGCTTTAATGAGAGTAAAGAGGATTCCAACCTTTGCTTCAAGGTTGAAGGTAGAAGACCAGTAATGCTCCTATTTAATGTCGATGACTTGTTCCTGACAGAAAAGAGGAACTCATTAAAGTCACAAGAATGAGACTTGCTGCCAAGTTCAAGATGAAGGACTTGGGGATGATACACTATGTTCTAGGCACGGAGGTGTGGACAAGGGAAGTATACAGTAGAGATCCTGAAGAGGTTCGGGATGATGGACCGCAAGGCCATGGACACACCTATGGCATCGAACCTGAAGCTATTGAATGTTTCTTCATCAGATTCGGTTGATGCCATGATGTATTATCAGATGATTTATTCCTTGATGTACTTGGTGAATATGAGACCAGATACTTATTTTGCTGTGACATTGAGACATATGGTTGCAAAGCATGCAGTGAGGTACCTGAAGGGTACAATTGAGTATGGGCTCAAGTATGATATGAATCAGAAGATTAACCTAGAGGGTTATGTGGATTTGTATTAGGCAGGCAGTGCCATTGATAGGAAGAGAACACTTCGAGGTGCTACTTCAGTATGAGATCAGGTGTGATCTCTTGGTTTGGAAGGATGTAGTCCTACATGGCGCTGAGTACAACCGAGGAAAAATATGTTGCCACTTGCGATTTGGGAGGTAGTATGTTTCTTTTTAAAACTACTATTTGATTTGATTGATTTGACTTGCATTTTGGTATGCTGTAGAAAGGAGCAGTGAAGCTCTAGTTTGTGATCCAGTTCGAGATCTCTCAAAAGAGGGAGTTCTAGCATAGCTGGTGAGACAGGTTTTCTGAGCATAAATTTTGGTGAAGCTCATAGGTTGCTCAAACATAAACGGTCCTGTACGTTGTCCTTAGATGTAATCGGTCCTGGAAAAGCTCGTAGGTTATCCTTGGATGTAATCATCCTTAATGTGATTCTATGCTAGAAATGGCTAGAGTGAAGTTTGAGTACTTCAGGGAGAAGCTTGGTGTTCTCCAGATCGAGTTTCCTTCCAAAGGGAAGTGATGATTTCGTGTTCCTTTCTGACATGGTGAGAGGATTGGTTCCTTCCATGGTCATATGTAAGTACTGTTCCCTTCTGACATGGTGAGAGGATTGGTTACTTCCATGGTTAGATGTAAGAGTTGTGACATGGTGAGAGGATTGGTTCCTTCCATTGTCAGATGTATGTGATGATGCCACATCCAGCATGAAAAAGGGCTGGCTCTGTGAAGACACATCTAGTATGAAAAAGGACTAGCTCTATGTAGATCCCACATATAGCATGAAAAAGGGCTGGCTCTATGAAGACACATCTAGTATGAAAAAGGACTAGCTCTATGTAGATCCCACATCTAGCATGAAAAAAGGATAGCTCTATGAAGACACATCTAGTATGAAAAAGGACTAGCTCTGTGTAGATCCCACATCCAACATGAAAAAGGGATAGCTCTGTGAAGAAACATCTAGTATGAAAAAGGCATAGCTCTATGTAGATCCCACATCCAACATGAAAAAGGGCTGGCTCTATGAAGACACATCTAGTATGAAAAAGGACTAGCTCTGTGTAGATCCCACATCTAGCATGAAAAAGGGCTGACTCTATGAAGACACATCTAGTATGAAAAAGGAATAGCTCTATGTAGATGCCACATCTAGTATGAAAAAGGACTAGCTCTGTGATGATACATCCAGTATGAAAAAGGACTGGCTCTGTAGATGTGCATCCAACATGAAAAAGAGCTGGCTCTGTCGATAAAGACCTACATGGAGGATAGGCCTACAAACAACATGAAAAAGGGCTGGATTTGTAGAACTTTCTGTGACAAGAAGAATGAAAATATAGCACCATTTTATTGAGATAGCAGACGCAGTAATGATGATGATGATTCAGTGATGATACAACTTTGATGATGATCTATATCAAGTGATGATCCAGACTTGATGATGATCCACCAGTGATGATCTAGATTGAGTGATGATGATCCAGATCGAGTGATGATCCAAATCCATATGAAAATGACTTGAAGATGAAGATGACTTTAATATGAAGATGACGAGAATTCAATGATGATCCAGATGATATAGAGAAGAAGACTTGTGCTGATAAATTGTGTCGAAAGAATACCTTCCTAGTTAAGAGGGAGTGTTGATGTATTTGTAACTTTAGAATGTATTCACTTGTATATCTTATGTATTGTACCCCGATGTTTATTCCAGGAAGTGTCTGTAATGTATTTGAGTCATGTCATGCCCCGATGTTCCTATCGGGAGATTCTATAATGTAAACAAGTCATGTCAAGTCATTGTGGGTAACCCTCCTATTGTACATGGGTTAAAGTCCCCATAGTTGTGAGGCCCTAGGTTTATTAGACTATCCTAGAGAAGTCGACCCTAGGTGAGTTATTGTAAGTCAGGGAAAAGTCCCCACAAGTT
The DNA here is from genome assembly GCA_001517045.1 of Pseudotsuga menziesii. Lineage (NCBI taxonomy): Eukaryota > Viridiplantae > Streptophyta > Pinopsida > Pinales > Pinaceae > Pseudotsuga > Pseudotsuga menziesii. The sequence goes on from LPNX010012189.1 coordinate 288,567, forward strand.
GTGGGGAACTAGGGTTATTAGACTCTCCTAGAGACATCGGGTCTAGTAAGTAATTGATTAAGTGAGGCCGACATATTGGAGTGGAAATTAAGTGAACGAAAGAATATAAATAGAGAGTGAGCCTCTCTATTTATCACACACACACTCACTCATTGAGGCACATGAGTTAGAAAGGAGAAGCTCTCTCAAGTGTGAGAGAGAGAACAAGCTGTGGAGATCATATTTTCTTTTTTCAGGTTTTACTGCTGCCATTGGTGCTCATTCTATCTCTGAGGAAGTTGTGGGGTTTTCTCCTTTATGGTTTCCCCGAGGAAAATTCTTTGTGTCTCTTGTCTCTTGTGTTTATTGCTATGCATGTTATTCTTTCAGTTAAATATCCTAAGATAATGCTAGCTTGAATGATAAAAATCTAACAAGAATAACGTTTTTTGTATTTGACAAACCTTGATGAGAATAAGAGAGATGCTGCCTTGGCTAATGAGGCACATAAAAAATGCATCAAGGCTCAGTATGATAAATTTGTTCAACCTAGTTTGTTTAATGAAGGTGACATGGTTCTGACATATGATCATAAACATGACAAGCTTGGTAAAGGGAAGTTAGAATCTATGTGGTATGGACCCTTCATCATAAGTAAAGTTTTATAGAAATGGGCCTATGAGCTTGTATATTATGATGGGATACCTTTCGAGAAACCTCATAATGGGTTGTACCTAAAAAGGTACTATGCTTGAAGACATTTATGTTATAGTACCTTGTATATATGTACAATGATTGAATTTTTGGTGTGGTTTTAGTATTCCGATATGGTTTTGAGTTTTTTCAGTACCATTTATACCATGTTTTGGTTATGCAGATCAGATGGATTTTTATGGTTTTGTTGATGGTGCTTGCCGTCATACTCTGAACCTCGCTTCAGCTTCTTGGGTTTTGTATTATGACTCACAACTTAGTCATTTCAGGAGTAGTTTGCATAGGTACAACCACCAATAACATCGTTGAGTATCATGCGGTAATAGGTTTGTTGACCGAGGCTGCATCTCCGGACATTTATCACTTGGTAGTGTTTATGGACTCATAGTTAGTGGTTTTTCACTTGAACCACATTTATGCCATCCGAAACCCTACACTCCTTTGTCTGTTTCGAAGGGTGCATTTGTTAGAAATGTCATTTGAATCAATTACTTATAAGGTCTTATAACACTGCTGTAGACTCATTGGCCAATTATATATTGGAATGGTATATTTCCCATAAATTTTTATAAATAAAGCATGTTTCATTGTACATAAAATAAACAGCAAAAGACAAGAAAACTCATATAAATTGCATTCCACATTTTGAACATAGATAAACCACCGTAAATAAGTCTGTATATATATAAAAGTGTTTTACAAAAAATATGGTCTCGAGACCCCGACTAAAACACTGAAGCTAGATATCTTTCAGTGTCTGCAGCTTGTAGGATGACTAGTGATGCTCATGATAACACATAATAACTCTCGCTAACCTTCGTATCATGCGACTGAATCGACCCAATACTCCAGTTGTATGTCTCTGGTACCTCCTAGGGAGTTCTTCATTGGAGGCATTTGGAATGTCAAGAGTTAACTAGTTTAGGTTTTTCTCCAACTCGGTCAACTCATCGTCTCTGTGGTGTACAAAGCGGGTCCCCGCTTGCTTGTCAATCACAGATGAAACCCCAGGTCATGCATCTCCTACATCTACATGAAAAAGTTAGGTCTTGTTATCATACATAAAAATTGTAAAACATAAAATGCAAAAATAATCGATGTCTTGAGAATTTGTTTTACCAATATCGCCCCATTGGGTGGAATTTGGTAAAGGTAGATCAGGGTCAACCATAAAGTCAATACCTGCGTATGCATAATCCTCAATCATGAGGAGTTTGTTATCTAACCAACAGAAAATGCACTTCTGTACTTGACCTTGGATTTGCCACCACTAGTGCGGGCCATGATCTCTACCCATCGCAACATGCGAGGGTCTTGAGCTCTCATCTCAGTGAAAATCACTTACAACCTCAGATGAGGTACCTGCTCGAAAAAGAAAGCTTCCAAGATGCTGCCGTAACCAAAATGCTTCAACTCCCCCAACCAACACTTAGTCAGTTTTTAATTGAATACACTCAGTAAGGATTAGGCCCAGTTAAATACCATGGGAACCATGGCCTCCAAGGCATAAAGCATATGTGCCAGGGAATCCTAATGAGCCCCTTAGCTCCATGCAACTCATTACATGGTGAACAATACTATTCGAAGAGGCAAATCCATCACTTCCTTGGTTGGAATATTTTTCCCTGACATCTGAGTGCTCGGGAAATAGTGGCGATCAATTAGCTCTCGTGTTGTGACATCTCCCCCTCGAGAACCTGTTAGTGGAATTTGCACCCCACGCCTGGACAAACTTGTAAGGAAGTAGACATTCTCTACTTCCACTGTAAGAATTTTGGCCCCCAACTCAAAGTACTACTACTTTGGGTTCCAAATTCGTAGAATATATTCTAGTAGTCTCTCATGGGACCTCATACTTGGGATATGGAAGAATTTCAGGAGGCCACAACCCCATAAAACAAATATGGATCTAGCATTTGCTTCAGCTCTGGCATCATCATCCTTGTGTTGTCTTTCCTTCCACACCACCATTCTCACTGAAATGACCTGCCAAAAATCAAATTTGAGGTATTAGAATACATATCCAACCATTGAAAATACTTTAAAAACATTCGTTTGGATTGGCCTTTGCGTTTTGGGGAGAAATCTACGACACTGCCTAAATCGACATAAATTACGCAGTTTTTCTTGGGCACCGCCTTTCCGGCAAAGGGAAAGGGCGTTACCCGCCGAGTGTTTTTTACCCTAGGGTAAAAACCTCAAAACCTCAAAAAATTGACTAAAAATGGAAAATACAACCATCAAAATGTTGGGCATAGTTTTAGCTCTTACCTAGAACCAATGAATCAGAAAATGGACGGTCGATGGCTCCAGAATCTCTTGCTGAAGTTTTCTCACCAGTAGATCCAAAATGGCTCTCCAACTTGGTAAATAGTGAAATGGTTAGTTTTTTTACTATTTCATTAGTTTTTTAATGATATGTTTTTGGGTTTTATTATTATTTTAATCACTTTTAATTATTTTTAATAAAATGCCATTTTATATAGTCATTAAAAACTCATTTTTAATATTTTGGAGAGCTAATGGTCTTTTAAAAAAATGTTTTTGCAGGGGATGACAGTTAAAGTATTTGGTTATGAGTGATTTTGTCTTTGAATTTTTCGTACTTCCATAAAATGGAAAAAGTCACTGAGTGCTAATTTTGACATTTTGGTCGTGCTCTTTAAACCTAGTACCAAAGTTTTGAGTCAACTTTCATTTCTTTTTAGACTTGTTAAAACCTTCATCGCAAAAAGAAACCCTAATGGAGTCTTCTTTAATATCTTTCCGGACACCTTAACAGGAAAATATTTTCAAGCGAACTTGTTTTCTTGACACTTGTAAAGTACTTGAAGAGCCATATTTTCGACGATAGTTTATCTCTTTTTCGGTTCAGATTGACTAGTTACGAAAAAGGAATACTCCAGCCAATCATGACTGGAAGAGTTCTCTCAAGAAATATTTTATACTTTTTCGGGCCCTATGGACTAAATCATATGAAAAAGGACCCTTTGGATTCTTCTTATCTGTTCGTTCAGACTCTCTAAACACGAATGATACCGATTTAACTTTCAGTGGACTTGCTAAATTAAACACTAAGAGACCGTTTTTGGGAATGAACCCCTCCTTTCTCAAATTCATGAAACATATGAGAATGGACTTGTCCCATGATAAGGTACAACGAGTGTTTGTTATGCTCTTTGTACCCGTAAAAAATGAAAAGAGGCACCCATCGATCATGATGGGGAAATTAAGGTAAGGTAACTATCTCATTTGCAATAAATGGCAGTTAATAGTCACCTTTGAACATGCCACTTGTCTACATTTCATTCAGTCAATTGGGTATTCAACTTACTTCCAAGTCGATCCACTTTCATGAGTCATGTTACTCCTTTGAGTATTTCAAATAATACACTGTCTACTGTTGCATTATGTTTTGGTATCTACGTGGTCAAGTAAATGCTGCCGAGTCTTCGGTCATGTCGCCCGATGTTCAAAGGGAAGTCATGTTGAGAGTTTGCATCTGCAGTTTAAATTTTTACGTTAGTTACCTTTGAGTAAGTCCTATGGTTACATCATACTGAAAATTATAGAACTTTGTTCTGAGTTTCTTATCGTCAATGTGGGATTCATCACAACCCTCCTTCGACAAGACTATTCCTATCGAATTCATCTCATCATCCAGGAATTAGTCTTAGAAACAAGTTAGTACTTTGAGATCTATATGCATCAATGACAGATCCTCTCTCTTTCGGAATAGGTTCATATCATTGACCTTTGATTGAAATATTCGACTGAGTGTTCGACATTAGATCATCTATTCACACTTAGGAGATTTTACTTGGGTACCTTGGGAATCATCGACATCAATGGTGATCTCCCTCCCACTTGTTAACGATGCTCATCATTAACCGATAATCAAGTGGTTTCTACCATGTTCTACATCTATACATTTTAATCACATGGATAGAATCGTACTTTATGGAAGACGAGGCGAAGACCTTGGGTATTTGTTAAAGAGCTCATAGATTTCCCCAGTTTGCGATGGAGTATTTGTATGAGTCCTAGCATGGATCCACATTTATATGGTCATGGTTGTGCTCAAATTTTCATCCATATGACATAGATCTACATTGTATGTTTGGTATAAATTTCCAAGTTTGAGTCTTCTTCGCATGGATTTACATTGTATTCTAGTAGCCATTTTTATTCATCCCTATCATGGATCTTCCTTGTATTGGTCTGCAGCCATGATCAGAAGTCAATGGGATATGAGTCAAAAGTATTGATGTATTGCAGAATCCAGGTTGATGATGATATTCTATCAAGAAATTTATTTCCTCGAAGTGATAACTTGCTCTTAAAAAGCTCTTGCCTATCGTATCCCTCTAGCCTCATGCTTTGGGGGGAATTATGTTACACATAATTCTCGTCACCATCATGTGTTGAGGCCCAAAAAATCAGAATTTTTCTTCAATCCCCGATATCTAAAGTTGGAAATTGGCCCAGACTCTTATTTTTCATACTTGAGTCCACCATTGCTCATTTACTTTATATAATGAGCATCACCCTCCTCAGGATGCCTCTTTCCTCTTGACAATAAGCGGTGCCACCTCCTTTACTCTTTGATTAATAATCAGTTCTAACTTGGTAACGTTCTATTTGCATAGTGAAAGAGCGGTACTAGAGTTTCAAAAGGAAAAAGAGAATATTCATGAATCTTCTCGAAGGAAAGCTTCATGGTACCCTTATCCCTAGTCCTATGGACCACCTGGACTTGATATCCCCATTGGTAGGATATCCCTTCCACCTCATCCACTTTTTCCTCAACCATCCCTATCCTTCAAAGGTAGTAATTGAAGGCTCACCCCTCGTGGTTGGGGGAGGAGAAAATTTATGCTATTGCACTAAAATTCTGGCCAAATTTAGGGTGAGCATAGAGAAGGTGAGTTGGAGCTTTGAGGAAAATATATGGCATGTGAGGAGGCATCACAACAATAAGGAAAATGGTTGTAATCTCTCTTATTCATATTAATGAAATGCTAGTTTCTTTCCCATAAAATTTATTGTGTTGTAATCACTCATTTTATTATTGGATTCCTTAGTCACTGATATAGAGTTGTAGATCATTTTCAGGTACTTTTGATCGTGCTTGTTGTTTACTATTTTTATTGCAGGTACATCTGTGGAGATCTAATACCATGGAAAGATAATACATCATACTATAGAATAGATCAAAGACTCATTCCAGATACCTATAATCTCTAGGGGAAGTACCTATCCTTGTTATCAGTCATTTGTTCTAGGCCTGAACCATTCAGATCTAGGGAAACAACTCATGTCTGCAGGAGCTGAGAATTTCTAGCAACACATAAATAGGATCTAGAAACTTCATCACTTGTCCTTTAGAGAAGGTCATATCATCCCTCCTGTTGTAGGTATTTCCTACAATTTAAATTCAGTTTGATAGTCAACAATAACCAAATTTTATTGCAATAGCAATTTCACATAATGACATAGTCTTAGCATCAATCCATATACTAGGAAGCCATCTAGATACTATCAGTCACACATATATGCAATATGCCATCAAAATATGTTTCACCATAAAACATGATAGTTTAGAGAATCAAACATAGGTGGGATAAGGTGTCCTTCCTTTTAATTTGTATCTCCATACAAAAGTCACAATCATGTCATGATCAAGTGTCTTTGAGATTTCTTCATTCTAAACCAATGTCCTTTATATCCTAGCTTTTCATTGTATCGTACATGCACCTCTTAAGTGTGCATTATATCATTCATAAGATGTCATGTATAATCACATATTTATTAATATAATCTTGGTAAGAGCATAACCCTAGATATGAAAATTTTAACACATATGGTCATGATTATTTCATACATAGATGAAATTTAGTATATCTACTCAGGTAGCTAAACTTCTTTTCACTTGCATACTCTGATCACATTTTTCAATGAATCACAAATCTCATTAGAAGGTCAAACTTACATAGTGAAATGATCAAACTAGAAGATATCGTGATCCTATAAACCCTTGATTATTAATGATCATGATGAGAAGATACACAAGTGAGGATCTAATCACATGAAGAGTTAAGTAATATTCTTAATCACCATAGGAAAAAATACATGAGTCAAAACTTCTGGGATTGTTGGTTATATTTGAGATATCGCTTCAAGGGATCATTAAGTCCATAGCCTACCAATTCCATGATCTATTTTTCTAATGTTACACCTAGGGCATACAATAGAAGCACCACTAGAATTGATATCCAAATCTGAATGGTACACCATTACTTTTGGAAAACAAATATCTTCGTGCCCTTTGATTATGAAGTATCCTACAACATCAACCAAGTAGTCACCCTCTACAATTAGCTCCTTAGTAGTGATGCAATATAAATGGTGAAGCCACTGGAACCCACAACCTTTAAATCATTGCTTAGCTCTCCTATGCCACATCTTGTAAATTTAAGTTGATTGAGGGTCCCTTTATTGATGAATTAAATTGTAGTCTCTTTAAAATGCAAACTTTCCAAGTTCTCTAATTCCAAAAAACAACTTTTCTAAGCTCACATTTTCGACATAAAATTTTAAGTCCCTTATGTCGTGTTTGTTCAAAAAATGGAGACGTTGTTTTCTATGTCCATACCGATCATAACCAAATATCAGTGTTGTCTACGAGATCACATATTGTTAGGAATTTATTTAAAAAAAACATTGTAGGGTTCGTCAATGCTTCCACACTTGGAATGCATGCCAATGAGAGTAATTCCCACATCTACCCATGGCTTAAATTCAATTTTAATGGAGTAGATGTGGAGTTTCTTTCCCTGGTCTAGAAATTCTATACTAACATATACACTAATAATGTCAACTCGATGGAGGAGTATTGAAGCTTCTCCACGTATCCCATTTTGCACATATATACTTGTTGTTTGTGGGTGGGATTTACCTGAAACTGTATTACTAACTTCAATCGAGCTTAGTATAGCCTCTTACTTCCTTGATTTTCGTCAAACTTATTGTTCATGTTGCATATTCCCACTTTCCATCCAAGGAAAACATGTTAAATTCGGTATGAAACTAAAATGTCTCCAAATAACACTAAAAAGGGAAGACTATACTTCAAGAGCATCATCTATTCATGTCAAATATGTAATATTCTTAACTTATATCTACAAAACTTCTTAGATATGAACCAAGATCTACATAGGCAACATTAACCTTCTCAAATATTGTGATCTTCACGTCCTCAACTCTGATACCATGTTAAGATTTAACATGTAAATTTGATTTGATAGTAGTAACAATATTTTTTAATTATTATCATACTCGAAAACATATAAATATGAGATATTATAGCAGAAGTAGATGAACAATAGACAATCATTAAAATACAAGCATATACAAGTGTACACATATTTACCTTGGGGAAAACCTTTTCAAGGAATAAAAACCCTAGCAATGAAAAATCTTCCATAATATGAGATGCCTTAGTTTTTACATGGGCATAAGGAAAACATATAATTTTCCTTTAGGGTAAACATACCCAGAGAAGCATGTAGATGAAGTATGAGGCATGATGTAATCCCTTTCACATCAGACGTAATCCCCTTAGGGATGATATCTCATCCAAAAGAATTCTGGTTGAAACCCTGAGATCAATGTATAACCCTGAGTTCATATTTAGAGAAAATTGAAACCTTAAGAGTGGTTCGGAACCTTGATAACAGTTCAAGACCTTCCTATTGAGGCATGCAATAGATTGAAACCCAGAGATGGAGCTTCTATCAACAAATTGGGACCTCGAGGATTAGATACAAGGAAAAGAAAAAATCTGAGAATCAGACTGAGGAAAATCGGAACCCTGAGCAGACTGTACCACTCATATTGCGATTTTGGGTATGCTTATTTGATAATACAGAACCATGAAAAGCCTTCACACACTCATATCATCACTTTGTTTATGCTGATATGATAATATGGAACCAGGAACACCCTTCACAAAATCAGATTGGAACTCTATGTATGTTGATATGTAACCTTGAGCAGCCTTCACAACCTGATCATATCTACCTGATATAGGAGAGCGAGAAGATACCAACATGAAACTTGCTGAAACTGATTTTTGCATTAGAGATGAAGATCCCTTGTATCTTATTTTTGAAATGAGAGAGCCTCTCTATTCATATTTTTCCTTTGGGAGTCAAATCCTTAGTCTTAGGATTAAACAAATAGTAAAATCCACTTATTTAGTATTATATTATTTTATTTTCACTTTTTAACCCTTCAAAAAATAATTTGACTTTTATCTTGGACTTTTGTCCCTTCACTAGTGGGGTATTAGTATTTCAATGGGGTTTTGTTGCTGCTGCAACCACTAACCCAAAAAAGTTGCATTTTTTTAGGGCCCCCCTTTAATTTCTTAGCTTTTTGTTTTACTTAGACCTTTTTTCCATTTGAAAGCTATCATTCATGACTTGGTTTCACCTTGAGTAAGCTCAAGAAGTTTTGTTTTTTGCACTAAGTAAGGAATTTTTTTTCGCCCAATGTATCAGAAAACTTTCCATGTTTTCGTTGACACAGCGGAAGGATCATGCCTTTTTGAACTGACGCATTCCAGTTTATTGTATGATCTTTTTATCCAATCTATTGAGTTTTTTTTCTTCTTTCAGCCGACATAGCGTAGTTTAATTCTTTTCCTTTCGATGTTTTCAAGCCGATTTGATGGTGATCTTTTGATCCGCTGTGTCGAGGAATTTTCTAGACTTTCATTGATACAATGGAAAACATTTTCCTTCCCGCCCGACGCTTTATTGTTTATTTCTTACGTTGTTATCGCCCAACGCGTCAGAAAATAGTTGATCTGGCAGCCGACACAGCGAATAGTTTTTTAGAATTTCACCCAATGGTTTTTCAACCGTTTGTGTGATTTTGTGTTGCGGGGTTTTCAAACTTTGAAGTTTTTCAGTTCTAGCCACAACTAGCGAAAAAATATTGCCTCTGTAACTGATGTCCTCTGTTGAGTGGTTTTATCTAGGGTGAGCCGATAATGGTGGCTAAATTTCCTTTTCGAAACCGATGTTAACGACCAGTTAAACTTTCTTGCAGCCAATCGTTTATTGCATTACCATGACGAAAGGTGCTGCCAAAGAATCTATGGCTTATCCTTCGTAAATAATGCTGATAGTTGAGGAAATATTATGGTTTTCGAGCCGCCGCAGTCGGAATATTTTCTACCTTGCGCACCGACGTGGTTTTGCCGATGGGTTTTTAGGCACCAAACAACGTTATTCCACACTCATGCAGCGTAAAGATTCTGCCTACCACATTAAATTTTTCCCCATGCTTTTCTATACATAGCCTGTGGGAGTCATTGTCGTTTGATGATTTGTTTGCAAGTTTGAGAGTTGTTAAGACTTGTGAAGCTTACTCGTTTTGAGCGTCTGTTACGATTATTGAATACTGTGGGTGCTATCTCCCATTCTGAACGCGTTCCTACCAAGGTTTTCCATTTGTAGTCTTATTTGCAGTAGGAATCAAGCTTTCAAACAACCGTCGAGGTTAGAATTTCCAGGTACGATATTCTCCTGCCATGACTCGTTTAATTGGTTTGGTGGCACTTCCTTTGGATATTTGCATTTATTTTTCACTTACAAAGCTAGGGTTTCCGCGTTGGTTGATGGTTTTGTAACCCCTATACTGTACCTTTTGTCTTTAGAAAGTTTTTTTTTCCCGTCCGTCTAGCTTACTCTGGTCATGGTTTTATCCTCTCCCTGCCCTAGACGTTTCCTACCTTGTCGTCCAGACATGGCTTGGTCGCAACCATGGGTGTGTAATGATGAACCTGGAATGGACCGAGTTTTGGGACGGCCATTCCTTACCTGGTTATTAGTTGTTTATGGTGATAGAGGCCGTTAAAACTGTTGAACTCTGAAATCTTGTGTGTCCCCATCAGTTTCGTATCCTAGGTGTTGGTGGCCGATACCATGACACCGTGTTTAGCCTCTGGATTGTTGTCTCGTGGGCCGTAAGACTCATAGTAGAAGCCATGCGAAAGGTTTTGAGGGTTTTTTTGGTAAATACCTTGGGATACACTTGTAAACGATGGATTTAAACCCTTGATGTGACAGTCAGAGCTCACCTGCGAAGTAGGGTTTTTGCCCGGTTTTTGACCTTACATTAAACTAGGTTCTGTCGTCTTATTTTCAAGTTCACCTTAGTTGGTTTGGATGGTATGCAAGGTTTTATGGTGCAAATTTGTTTCCGATGGGTAAATATTATATGGTAATATACTGGTTAATCTTGTTCTATGAAGAAATGAATTTTCAGCAAGATATAGCTCCTACAGTAGTTATTTAACTTTCTTATATACATTGAATGCGTGTGGTTTCTAATAGTAGGGATGCTAAGACATGTTTTGTTGTGTTTTCTACAGGATCAGTCTGTATTTGATACCATTCCTAAGAAAGGAAAGAAGAAATACAAAGTTGTAGACGATGAATCAGACGCAGAAATCACGCCCTGAGTAGAGACAATATATAAGGATACTAAATTTGTCACTGGGTCCGAGCTTGAATTCAAGTGGGGGAATATTTATCATATGCTCCAGGATCAAAAAGTTCCAGATGCAGGCTTGGAGGATATAACCATGTTTGACAACATATTGAGATCATGAATTACAAAAGCATCCACAAGACTGGAGTTGTTACCTTGCTCCAAGGTAATTGGATGGGTTCTATCTAAGGCTGATGTGAAAGGGATGATTATGTATAATGTTGACAACAAAGGTTTTGCTTCCTTTACCCTTGCATTCATAGCCAAATCCTACATCTTTTCAGCCTCAAAAGTCATCATGACAATTGATTGGATAAATAGCTTGACCATTGACTATGTGGGATGTGCCAAAATGATGATGACGGAGGGGAAGTCATTTCGACAAAAGGCATCTGGGGAATATGAGACTGCCATTCTGTGCACCCCATATAGGCTGGTAGCCTAATGCTTAACATGATATTTGATAGAGATGATGGAATATTTTACAAGATTGGGTGGATACCACTAATGTACCATGTAACCAGGGAGGGGACTGTGTTCAGTTGGGAAGCTATCATAGCTAACAGTTTGTCCTGCTGTATAACTGTAGCACATGAAGGATTGCACCGATGAAAGTCTAAGTTTTATATGGGATCCTTTTTTATTGTTTGTATACTCTACTTACATCCATTTGAGAAGCTAAAGTGTAGTTGGAAGGAAGGAAAAGCCCCCATCTATGCAACATACTAGATTTTATGGGCTCACAAATATCATAGTTTTTACAAGCTTATTTGTGAGGAGTTCTTAATGCCACTGTACCAGTTAATTTTCCTTGAAGAATGTAAATGTCTATCTGAAGGTGCTTTGGAGGCCATAAGGGAATTCAAAGATTATTTCTTCTCTAAAGAAGGTAATTATTTAAGAATGTATGGAGTGACTAAAGCCCCTTCATTGCTTCCCAAGTATGCCACAGACTATGTAGTGCATAAAGAGGCAGTAAAACAATTTTTCTTGGACAACTTTGGGAATTATTTGTTTGATATAAAAGGTCGTTTTCCCACCGATTCCATTCTATGTCGGTATTTGTAATTTTTCCAAGGTTAAGAGTGCACCAGACTTTGTGAAAGATTTGGAAAAATTTCATTTTGGTGAAAAGATTTTTCACAGAAATGATTCCTAAGGAAAAGTTGCAGCGCATCGTGCACTCTTGAAAGTGAATTTTGAGTACACTGATCATTTGGATAAATATGAATAAGTATACCAAAATGCTTGCAACATGACTACTCTGAACAAGTGTCTTAGGAGGAATATCGTAGTGTCAGGAGGAAAAGGAAGTAGCAATAGTAACCTCAAACAGAAAGGACACGACGAAGAAGCTGCACGAAAAGAAAAGGAAGAAACAACATGAAGATTAGTAGAAGGTGCAAGGAAACTATTGACCAAGGAGGCCAAGAGAGAAAAAGAATAAGAAGAAGCTTCTAGAAAAAAGGGAGAAGAAGAGGCTACTAGGAAAAGGGAAGAAGTAGAAAGAACCCATCAGGACATAACCAAGAGACAAAAAGAAGAAGCAGATAGGATAGCTGAAGAGCTGAGGAAAGAGGAGCAAGAAAATAAAGATAGGGAAAATAAAGAGCAAAATACTGCTCGGGATAATCTAGAAAGTCTCCCTTCCACCTTAGGAGATATATTGACAAGAGGTCACCTCCCTATTGTTGAATTAGGTTGGTACCTTTCACTCCATCAAAGCAACATAAAATTGCAAGTTTGGACAATGTATTCTTTGACCCCAAGTGGAAGACCATTGTATATAGATCCGAAAAGACACTGAAAATGGGAAACCAACCTAAGGTTACCACAATCATTGAGAAAACTATTGTAAATAATCTAGAGGAAGACCCGGAGTAGATGGCCTCAATTGGTGTTGCAACTACACAATCGAATGCTTATAATGCTAGTAAGCTGAAAGGAGTAGTTGATCAATATAAAGACAAAATGGCACAAATGAAAGAAACCTTAAAGAAAGTGCAAGGAGTAGGCTGAGAGATGAAGAGGAAGTATGATGCCACCCTTTTGGAATTGGAGAGGCTCCAGGAATCCTATCATATTTTGGAAGTAGAAAGGGATGATTTGTTATTGCTAAATACCATTATCAGTGGAGAAAAGAATGCTTGGAAGGAAAGATTTCAGGATTGGAAACATAAAGGGCTACATTTGATACTCAAGCAAAGGAGTTAAGATCCCGAGTGGCAGAAATGGAAGCACATAATAGTTCTTTGGAGACCTTGTTAAAGGTAGAAAATGAGTGGAAAATGGATATCATGCCTCTTCACGAGCACACCCTCTTGCTAAGAAGGAAAATTGATCAAGTGTAGGTAAAACTAGCAGAGGAATTCTACAAAATTAAGAAAGTTGAGATTAGATTACAAGAGATCTCAGCTATATCGACTGACTTCAAGAGAAGAGATCAAGAAATTATGGAAGTCATCCAGGGTCAGCTGACTTGGTTGAAGACCAATACAGAACTTCCAGAACATGCACCCCGAAAGAGCATAGAGAATTTGCATATCGAGCATGAACTAATGGATTTCAGCAGTAAGGTTGCTGCAAAACTAACAGCTGCGATTGGGAAAATGATGGATAAGTGCATGGAATTTTATAAAAGAGTGTTGACCATGCATAACAGATGCCATACCTCCTCAGCCAAGAGAATTTAGGAATTTCCAGGACATGAAGAACACCTGAAGTACCTGCATGACATGCTGCAAGAAGATGAACTCATCATACAACAGGTTAAAGGCTTGAATGAGAAGATAGTGAAGAGTTTGGTTACACAAACTATGTTTAGAAATTTCTTGTTGGAGGACCAGCTTAGAGTCACTCCTCCGAGGGTAGCAGAGATAAAATTGTAGTTGGCTGTGTGCATGAGGTGTTAGTCAGAATACTAGATCTTATGGAATTCAGGACCATAGCGGAAGATGCAGTTGCATGGATGAAATTTGTGGATGGATTGGCTGAGCCCACCTAGGATGTTTTGTTTTATTCATATGTGGATATTTTTATGTAATATTTTGTATTTATTCCATTTTCCTAGTAAGAAAACTAGAATATTTTTTTTTTGTAATCAAATAGTTAGGGAAGCCCAAAGGGAATGGATAACCAAAAGTTACATGTAATTTGTATAATTAAGGATGGAGTAGAAGAATTAGGGGACTTTTTATAGCTCTCATATGATGAAACTTTTTGTAAGGAGAACTATTTCTTTTTATAATAAAGAGAACTGAATTTTCGTTGGAGGAAGGGCTACATGAGTTTCAAAACGTGTTGTGTGGATCATTGAATGAGGAATTATTTCTGTTTTGGCATGCTGTACAATTTGTGAGATCGTTCTGAACTCGCTGAACTATTTCTGTGTTTATGAATGAATTCATTTTTCTGTAATGAACCTTATGCAATAAAATTAGTGATAAATGTTTTAACTTCACATAGCTATCTTTGTATTATTTTTCTGCTGTATTTATGTATGAAGAATCTAATGGCCATATGTAGGATTCCGTGTGCAAACAATACAGTATATTTACTCATTTAAATATAAAATTTGCTCCCTGGGGATAGTTAGAATTAGATTAGAATAGGTTTGTAGCTACAAGTGATTAGTTAGCTACAAGTGCCCCAACTTTTGAAGAAATTCTTGGATGAGAAAACCGGACAGGATTAAAGAACAACAGTTGTTGGAAAAACTAATCCACGGAGGTAGAACAAACTTGTCAGAGTGGTTTGAGAAAATAATCGATGACTTCTGTGAGGAAACAAAACTTCAATGGAAACAGTCAAGGAGAAATTTTATATAGATCTCACCGAACAATTTCTGTGTTCCCTACAAACCTTGCTGTTCAAATTATTGATCGAGAAAGGAGCAAGACATATTGTTGAACCTCGTCCATCACTTCACGAACTGCCATTAAACTCTAACTGGGCAGAGAAGCAGAGGAAGTGGGAAAAATTCATTGCAGAAAGGGAGTGGGAATACTTCCTAAGCAAATAGACCGAACTATCCTGGCTTTCTAAAAAGCGTCGGGTAGGCTATGGGGGGGTAGCTGGTCATATGTCGAGATAGAGTATAGTGGATCCTAGTCGACTAGAAACAAATATCAGTCACCAGTAATGAGTAGTCGACTAAACAGGAACTCAAGAGAATAGTATCATACGAAGGTATGTCAGACATTCAAAAAATAGAAAGGGAAGAGAGACACTAGAGAAGGGAAGCAAGACGAGAAAGAGACTTAGAGCTGCATAGAGGAAGGAACCCTAGGGAGAATGACCAGGAAGAGAATCTACCAGAGTCGGGTCATGATCGACATGAAGAAGGCATGGAATAAGAAGAGTCCCCTAAAGGAGGAAGAATTGTGGATAGAGCAGCCAGAAGCTCTCCAATTAAGAGCTCCCAATGAAGGAATAACCCTTTCTCCATTGAATCTGCGTATTTGAATACAGACTATTATTGAAGAGGACCTTCAACTATGAGCTGGTGACTTTAGTATATGGAGTCGACTAGGAGACAACACGTACACTGGTCGACACCTCATTATACGTCGACCAGTGGAAGGGAATTAGGTGACCTTTCAAGCGGAACCATCCCTCTGAAGTATCCACTTGCTCTTACCGACACATGAAAGAGCACCTCCCCACCAAATATAGCTTTAGAAGAAACAAACCATTTAGAACCGCGGACAAATAGTTGCAGTGGACAATCAACAGCAAAATTCGAAATCAACCGACTGCAAGTCGATGACGAATTGACAACCAACGAGAACAAAAGTTTCATCAACCAAAATTTCGTAGAGACGAATTCACCAATAACCCCACCACCCCCACCCACACCACCGCCACCTCCCGAAAGCAGTGACAGTGATTCAGACATGGGTCATGGATTGGCTCACATTCCTCTATATGAAGGGGATGAGGACCCCAGATGACATTGGTTCGTCTGTGAGTCAACTTGGGAGGCCAACCAAGTTACAGACGAAGATAGATAAATGGCACAGTTCGCAGGATCCTGAAGGAAAAGGGCATTGACATGGTACATGACCTTTTCAGAAAGACAACCCAAAGCAACAAAAGCCGAGATTAAGGTGCAATTTTTGTCATTTTTCAAAACTCCAGATGCTAAGCACCTGGTCGCGAAAAAACTTAAAACCACATCACAAAAGCCAGGGGGATCTGTCTGTGACTATGATAAGCATTGGAAAGACCTACTAATCCAGTTGGATTATGTTATCGATGAACAGTTACTAATCCAATGGTTTCTTGCAGGGCTATCTCAGAAAGTGCATCGACACATCAGTCTGGATACGTTCAAAACTTACGAAGATGCGCTAACAAAATATCTTCAGGTAGAGATGGATGAGGACATACCTACTTACCCCACGGACCATAGATTGGAAGAATAGCTCGAGAACGTACAGAAGTCTCTAAAATAGTTAAGCCTCAATAATTAGGAGATCTAGTGTAGCAAATGCTCGACGACCAGCCACTTGAAAGACAACTGTCGACAAGAATATAGACGACAAGATGTTCGATTCATACAGACCAAATCCTTTTGTGACATCTGCCGGGAGCACAGAGATCACTCGATGAAAGATTTCGCATTCAACATGAAGAACATAAAGGTTTCCTGGTGTGCCATCTATGAGACCAAAAGTCATCACACGACTGACTGTCAGTTGAACCTCAAGAACCGACAGAATTATCATGCGGTCTACCAAACGAATGTAGTGGCACAACATAATGAGCAAAAAAATCTAGCAAACGATCAGAACGGACAGAGATACGATGGTCGACGATATGAGTGCCAGTACAACAATCGACGCCCAGGCTACAGAGGAAGAGGTCGATTCCTCGGGAATCACGACAACCGACCGTGTCGACCCATCCAGTGCTTCACATGTTATAAAGAGGGTCATCGGCACGCAGACTGTCCATACAAGGACAGAACTGATCTCAAATTTTGTACTCACTACGGGGTAGGGGATCACTCACTAGAGGATTTCCCTACCATGTTAGAAAAAATTAATACAAAAAAAATATGTTAATGTCTTACCCTGTTTGCAAAAAAATGATGTAATTAACACTAAAAATTTGCATATTGTAACTTGACAAGGAACAAAAACAGGAGCTGATAACCCCAAAATCACTAAAATAAAAGAGAAAAATGTCTATCCTGACCCATTGAATTGAAAACAAATATACAAAGAAGGAACTCATGTATTTCAAGAAATTGCACGACAAGAAAATGTTCATAACAGTCGACCTAACACCATAAATGAATTAATCCAGCTCGTTCAAATGGACAATTCAGTATCCTAGCTCATCGATTTGTTGTATGAAATAAAAGGTACCAAATCTAAAAAACAAACAAAGAACATCTATAGCTTAAATAAAAAAGACAAAAGTGATGCTGACCCACTTGTCGACCTGGAAATCGAAGGTTACCATGTCCGACAAGTAGTGCTTGACTTCGGCTCACAAGTAAACATCATGACTTGTGACACTTGGGAACAAATGGGCAGACTTCGACTCTATGAGTCAGGCATATACCTGAAAATAGCTGACCAAGGCCTAATTGAACCCATTGGAGTCTAGAAAAACATTGACACGACTATAAAAGGAATCTCGACCAAGGTCGACTTCGAAATTATCAACCCAAAGGAAGGATCTAGTTCCTTCCCAGTGCTAGTCGGTCGACCTTGGGGTAGAAATATGAAAGCATCCATATCTCTGGACAAGGAACGAATCAAATTAAAAGGAAATGGACAAAAGGTCATTATACCCATTCATCCATCTCAAGGGGAACCTTGGACTGAACCTATTGATGAAGAAGTCAATGTCAGACAACTCTAGCAAATCCACAACAATGCAGATTACACAGAATGAAACATCCATGGAGAACTTCACTTAGGTAACCAAGAATCAGTTGTTTATAACTCAGACTCCTAATTGTATGATTGGGAGATCGAGAACTATGAAACACAAGCAAGAGGGTGCTGGACTATACAGAAAGTGTAGAAAAATCCCACCCAACAGTGCTTCATAGTGTCCATTGTCCCAAAAATCTCTGAAAGGAAAATGAGGGAACACCCTACCTTACAACCGACCAACCTGAATACTACATAGCTACCAAGGTATAAGGAAAGGGAATCACCAGTCATGCATGTTGAGCAAATGTCTAAAAATATTGGTGAACATGGCCGACTTCAAAGCCTAGTTGAAACTTTCACAGGGCAAGCAGCTAGATGGTGGGATACCCATCAGACAAGACTACAAACTTGGACAACTGCTTCGACTTACTTTGTCGAAAGGTTTGGAGGAAAGAAGCTAACCCAACAAGCTCAGATACCTGTATTCACTCTAGGACAAAACCCAGAAGACCATATCAAAACCTGTGAAAAGGAGTGGAGAAGACTTGGATACAAGGATGAACGAGCATGGCCCCACTTGTTCCCATCAACCCTAGCCAACTTACCAAACAAATGGTATAAGATGGAAGAAGCTAGAGGTGAAACCTTCTTATGGCATGAACTAAGTGAAAATTTTATTAAAGACTTCAACTTCATACCTCATAATGAAAATCTAGTCGAAGCAGCAAAACAAATTAAATAATTTATCCAGTCGATCGAAAATAAACCCTTACAAGACCATCGACAGACAAGGAAATGTAATAATATACAAACAAGATCAAAACCACAGTCGACCCAATTACAATTAGAAAATTAAAACATAGAAGGAAAAAGATTTAGATGGAAATCTAACCATGTCAAGACAACCAAACCGATCCACACAATCCTGAAAGTCGAAACAACTGACAAAGCAGATACCGACAGAATGACTGCAGCCGACTTCCCTACCACATTCTCACAGTTCAAAGAAGGAAGTCAACTGATCAATGAAGCCAAAGCACCAGAGTGGCTAGATGCTAAACTCAAAACCAAAGAATTCGACATCTCAAATGATGATCGACAAAAAATGGCAAAGATTGGTGACTACTGGAGCGAAGAACAAACCACCGAAATAGTGAACTTACTAAGGGAATTCCAAGATGTATTTTCTAGAGATTACAAAGACCTCAAAGGTTTAGTCCATGAAATGGGAGAAATGAAAATTGATACTAAACCTGATGTTCGACCTGTGAAGAAAAGGCCTTATAAACTAGCCCACAAATACAAGGAGATAGTTAAAAAGGAAATTGATAACATGTTAGCAGCAGGCATCATTTACCCTATCGACCAATCAGAATGGGCAAGTCCAATGGTGGTTCAACCTAATAAACATGACCCGACTAGACTAAGAATTTGTGTCGACTTCAGGGAACTAAACAAAGTAACACTGACAGACCCATTTCCAACCCCTTATGTAGATGAAATCTTGAATGAAGTTGCAGGACACGAATGCTACTCATTTACAGATGGATTCTCAGGCTATAACCAAGTACCAATAGCTAAAGAAGACCGGAAGAAGACAACCTTTGTGTGTTAATTTGGTTCCTTTGCTTATAAAGTTATTCCTTTTGGATTAAAGAATGCACCTGCAGTGTTTTCTTGAATTGTTGTCAAAACATTTCAAGAATACATCTATAAGACCATGGCAGTATACTTTGATGACTGGAAAATATACTCCACCCTAAAATATCATTGCAAATGGCTCAGACTTATGCTGGAGAGATGTCAACAGATTCAACTTTCCCTAAACATCAAGAAATGCAGGTTTGTGACCCCCATAGGGATCCTATTAGGGAACATTGTCTGTAAGGAAGGTATTAAGGTCGAATTTGCAAAGATTAAAATTATCCTCGACCTGAAACCACCAGTAAACCCCAAACAAGTCAAGGTGTTACTTGGCCACACAGGCTATTACAGAAAGTTCATAAGATATTACTCAGATATGACCTATCCTCTTGAAGAACTATTAAGGAAGACCAAGAATTTAATTGGACAGAGGAATGCCACATGTCATTTGAAAAATTAAAAATAAAACTAGTCGAAGCCCCCATCCTAAAGTTTCCAAACTGTTTGATCAAATTCCATGTTCATATTGATGCATCAGGCCTAGCAATAGGAGCAATCATAACTCAACCAGGAGATGATGGAATGGATTATCCCATAGTTTACAACAATAGAAAATTAAACAAGGCTGAAAGAAACTATTCGACCATAAAAAGAGAAGCCCTAGGAATGGTCTTTGCCCTACAAAAATATAGACATTATCTGTTAGCTAATCCATTTATATTCTATACCGACCATCAGGCCCTGAAGTACCTAGTTAATAAACCACTCCATTATGGAAGGAATTGTTACTTCTCTTCCAAGAATTTGAGTTTGAAGTTGTTGTCTAACTAGGCAAGTTAAATGTCGATCCCGACCATCTATCCTGAATCGACACAAGAGAAGAACCGACAGGAGTCGATGACGAATTAATTGATGCACACTTATTTCGGATAGAAGCAGTCCCCACGGAACTAGAGGAAATAGCTCATTTCTTAGAAGATGGAGATGCACCAGAAGGTATGAGCACCAAGAAAAAGAAGATCTTAGCTACGAAGGCTGCACCCTACAGTCTCATTAATGGATTTTTATACAAAATAGGATTAGATGACAACCTTAGGAGGTGTATACTTGAACATGAACGAGACCAAATTATGCATGGAGCACACTATGGACCCGTAGGAGGACATTTTCAAGCAGACACAACTGCAAAGAAAATCCAACAGTCAGGACTATGGTCACCGACACTCCACAGAGATTGCAAAAATTTTGTTAGTCAATGTGACGGATGTCAATGACTAGGTCGACCCCTGCCTAGTACAAAAATGCCATTGATATTAGTAATCCCCAGTCTCACATTTAAAATCTGGGCTATAGACTTCATAGGACCATTTCCTATCCCAGCAAAAAGATCAGGTGCAAGGTATATTATTACTGCAGTCGAATATGTCACTAAATGGGCAGAGGCTGAACCAGCCGATACATGTTCTAGTGAGATAGCTGTTAGGTTTATCTATGAGAACATCATTACTAGATTTGGATGTCCACTAACCCTAATTAGCGACTAGGGCACACACTTTATCAACAAAACTATCAAAACCCTAACCAACCAATTCCAAATCGACCATCATCGGAGTACAGCATACCATCCTCAGTCGAATGGAGCAATTGAAGAATTCAATAAAACATTAACAAGATGATTAACTAAAATATGTAATGCTAACAAGGATGACTGGGATGAGAAAATAACTGCAGTCTTATGGGCATACAGAACAACCTATAAATGATCGACCGGCCAAACTCCTTTTCGACTAGTCTATGGACAAGAAGTAGTAGTTCCACTACACTTCCGACAACATACATCTATTGTTGCCAAAATACTACATGTTGATGTCGAACAAGGTAGGAAGGACTGACTATTTCAACTCAGCAAGTTGGAAGAGGACCGACTCATGGCTATACAACACTAAGAAATCCATAAGCAACAATAGAAAGCACGGAACGAATGAAACATCAAGAACAAAAACCTGTTGGTTAGCGACCTTGATTTACTATACAATAGTTGAGTCAAAGGAAAACCTAAGAATCTCCACACAGAGTGGATGGGACCTTACGTTGTCGAAGAGATACATCCCAACGGATCAGTCCGACTAAGGACATTACAGGGCATGGTATTTCAGAAGCTTGTTAATGGAGCCCAACTAAAACGTTACAGAAACTAAGTCAAAAAAAAAAAAATCATATAATGACCATAACCATCAACCAAAATCCATAAAAAACTAAAAATTCCAAAAACAAAATAATACCTTATAAACAGAAAACCATGACAGGAAATCACCATCTCGACAACTAGCATCATGACCATCGACCTAGCACTTTCGACCACTTTCATCGACCGACTACTTCCATCAACCATTCTCATCACCGACACCAACCGACGACTTTGATAGTCCCATCACGCATTCATGACATCGAGCATAGAAAGAAATTCACCATTAACACACACTCGCGTACTCCAGCTGGAACATCATGTTCGCCATTAATACACCCATCGCCGCACACAACCACAGCATCGCCTATAAATATTGGATTGCTGAAGGTTCATTTACTGCAACCTATACAGATAGAGCATTAGAGAATCCATTTGACCAAAAACCGAGAACCCCTTAGTGACATTGACCAAACCGACACAATGGCCCCCAAGTAGACTAGGGAATTGACCAAAGCAAAGGAGATACAGGCTATGGATACACCTTTAGTCCGCAGGATGAAGAATATTAAAAACACCAAGGTACAGGAAGGATCATGGCAAAAGCTATGGACCGAGATACAAGAATGGGCCTTTGTCAACAAAAAGATGACTTAAGCAGCAGAAAAAATTAGAAATAGCACTCTCTTCGGCTATGCCAATGCACCGCTGATGGCCAGCTTTGGTGGCATGAAGGAAGCTATTGTCAAGTTCATAATCAGTCAGTATCACAATGGCTGATTTTACTTTGATGAGTCGGTCGACATCTCTGGAGATTTCATCTCCAAGTTGACTGGTCTCTCTAATAAAGGAGACCCTGTACCAGTCGGAATCAAGGAAGGACTAGTCGAAGAACTCACTGGGTCCCCTTCCAAAAAAAACTCCAAAGGGTTGATGATTAGCCAAATCACAACCCAAATGCCACATATTGTGGCCAAAATCATCGCCATAACACTCACTCTAGTAGGTCGAGGCAGCGACCTTAAGCTAGAAATGCTAGAAGTCGTCGACACCATTGCCACCGATGGATGAATATATAGATGGGGTGATTATGTCGCCGACATGGTGAAAACCATCTGTGAGCAATGTCAAGAAACGGGGGGAATCATCAAGTTCCCCTCCCTCATCTTATGGATTTTCATGCACCACATCTGCCCCGAGGGGAGTCCAGTCTTTCAGGAACCATCAAAGTTTGACATGTGGAGGTTTAAACCCTTCTCCCAGAAAGGAACCTTGCACGAACTTGAGCGCAAAAAAGTATTTCTGGAGAACTGGTTCCAACAACTCAAAGTCTGCACGACTAGATGGAGGGTGCCTCAAAACATCCGACGAAATCGACCTGCGAACTCCCACATCCAGCTGGGGCTTGACCATACCTCGGTGTGGTACATACAGGGCGAGGATTCCAACACCAAATCCCTCGAATACTTTCCATCTGTTGACCAGATCTTCCGAGAACTGTCTCGACAGGCCAAGATAAAAATACCGGTACCAGCAGTAGCAAAACATATCCACTTCTCGATCGAGGAGCCACTCACGGACTAGGGAAAGGAGGAAGACTACGAGCTCAACCTCTACATTAGCACATTTGTGTCAGAGGAGACATTGATCAAACATACCGATTGACTGTAGATAACTATCAAACCTTCGACCGCAAAGAGAACAGAACCCCAAACCGCAAAGCCAAAACCAAAGCTATTTATTTATACTAATCCCGACATGACTAAAACCCTACTAGGGCCGACCTCTACTTCGAGAGTCTAATAACCCTAGTGCCCTGGAACTGCGGGGACTTTAACCCTTAGACAATCGGAGGGTTACCCACTATGACTTGACATGACTTGTTTACATTATTGATCCTCCTTATCGGAACATCGGGGCATGAAAACATGACTCAATTACATAATAGTTACATCCCGGAATAAACATCGGGTTACAATACATAAAATACATAGATGAATACATTCCGAAGTTACAAATACATCAACACTCCCTCTTAACTAGGAAGGTATTCTTTCGACACAGTTTTAAGCACTGGTATTCTTCTCTGTATCAACTAGATCATCTCGTCATCTACATCATGAGTCTTCTGAGTCTTCAAGTCATCTTCATCTTCAAGTCATCTTCATTCTTCGAATCTGGATCATCTCTCGATCTGGATCATCATCACTGGACTGGATATGGATCATCACTGCTAGATATGGATCATCAATTGATTTGGATCTCTTAGAGTCATCATAACTAGATCTAGATCATAGCTCGATCTGGATCTCATCTAGTCATCATCATGTGTGCTATCTCATGATTCTTCTTGTCATAGGAAGTTCTATAGAGCCAACCTTCTTTCATGCTGGTTGTAGGCCTAGCCATCATGTAGGTCTTCACCCAGCACTTACATCTGAACTACTCGTCAGAAAGGCACACCCAACACTCACATTTGATCATGTAGTAAAATACAATCACATCAGAAAGGCCCAGCACTCACATTCACCAGCATGACAGGACATCACTATCATCTGTGAAAAGGATTCAGCACTTATATCTGACCTACTCGTCAGAAAGGCATACTTCCATCCAGGCGGGAACACATCCTACTCACAGTGATGAAATATTTCCATACTTTAATCCAGGCTAGAATCGCATCCTGCTGACAATGATGGAAGACTTCTATCCAGGCAGGAACACATCCTACTCACAGTGATGAAATATTTCCATACTTTCATCTAGGTTGGAATTGCATCCTGCTCATAGTGATAGAAGATTTCTGCACTTACATCCATCCAGGAAGGAACACATCCTACTCATAGTGATTAAAGATTTCCATACTTTCATCTAGGCTAGAATCGCATCCTGGTCACAGTGATGGAAAGGATCTGCACTTACATCTGACCTGGTAGGAACCAAATCCTACACCCTCGTCAAAAGGGCATGCACTCACATCTGACCTGGTAGGAACTGAATCCTACACCCTCATCAGAATGGACCCCAGTCCCAGACTGAGCTACCTGGTAATGGACCAGGTGCCTCCACTCTCCCAGAGAGTGGAAATTGCCCTTACATCCGTCCTACTCGACAGAATGGCCAACACTCACATCTGATATGGGAGGAACCTAATCCTTTATCCATGACAGAATGGTTCAGCCCTTACATCTGAACGTGGAAGGAACCAATCCTCTCACCATGTCAGAATGGCTATGGGTCTCATCACTTTCTCTTGGAGGAAACCTCGATCTAGAGAACACCAAGCTTCTCCATGTAGTACTCGAACTTCATCCTAGCTAATGGCTTCGTCAATACATCAGCTACCTATTCCTCCGTCGCAACATACTGGAGCTTCACTGCTCCCCTATACACCATATCCCTGATATAGTGGTACTTGATCTCGATATGCTTCGACTTGTCATGGAACACTGGATTCTCTGACAACTTTACACAACTTTGGTTGTCACAATGTTTACAAGTAGCATCCATCTGGAGATCAAATAAATCATACAGTAGCTTCTGCATCCATATTGCCTCACAACTAGCTGAACAAGCTACGACATACTCTGCTTCAGCTATACTCAGTGCCACACCGGATTGCTTCCTGCTAAACCAAGAGATCACACTTGATCCCATACTGAAGCAACACCCTGAAGT
This sequence comes from Pseudotsuga menziesii, assembly GCA_001517045.1. Lineage (NCBI taxonomy): Eukaryota > Viridiplantae > Streptophyta > Pinopsida > Pinales > Pinaceae > Pseudotsuga > Pseudotsuga menziesii. The sequence goes on from LPNX010012189.1 coordinate 314,223, forward strand.
GCTCTTCCTATCGATGGCACTGCCTGCCCAATATGAATCGACATAACCCTCTAGGTTAATCTTTTGATTTGCATCATACTTGAGCCCATAATCAATTGTACCCCTTAGGTACCTCAGAATATGCTTTGCAGCAATCAAGTGAACATTTCTTAGATCTGTCAAGAACTGGCTCAAGGTGTTCACAGCAAAGCAAATGTCTGGTCTTGTGTTCATCAGGTACATCAAGGACCCAATCATCTAACAATACATCATAGCATCAACCGTCTCTAATGAAGCATCACTCAATAGCTTTAGGTTTGATGCCATAGGTGTGGTCATGACCTTGCAGTCCATCATCCCAAACTCTTTAGGATCTCTACTGCATACTTCCCTTTTCCAAGGAATATTTCATCTGTACTCTACCACACCTCCATACCTAGAAAGTAATGCATCATACTCAATTCCTTCATCTCGAACTCGGCAGCAATATTTCTCTTCGTATCAGCAATCAACCCATCCATACCTATTACAAATAGATAATCTACATATAGTAGAAGCATCACTGGGTTGCCATCTTCAACCTTGTAGTAAAGGTTGTAATCTGCTTTACTCTTGGTAAAGCCCAAACTAGATAGAAAGCTGTTAATTCTGCCATACCGGGTCCTGGGTGCCTGTTTTAAACCGTACAGGGCTTTCTTCAATCTGCACACATGAGTCTCTCTATCATGTGTCTCAAAACTGAGTGGTTGTTCTACATACACTTCCTCTTCCACTACACCATTCAAGAAGGCAGTCTTGACATCCATCTGGTGTATCTTCCATTTCATTACTGCAGCTAGAGCAAGTATTGATCTAATGGAAGTGTATTTGGCTACAGGTGCAAAGCTTTCTTCATAATCAATTCCTTCTTTCTGAGAGAAACCCCGAGCCACAAATCTTGCCTTACATTTTTCAATGCTATCGTCTGCAGCATGCTTGATCTTGTAGATCCATTTGGAAGTTACAACTGACTTCCCGTCTTGTCTTGGGACAACATTCCAAATATCATTCTTCATGATCGATTGGTACTCTTCGATCATAGCATCCTTCCATTCTTTCCCTTTTGCCACTTCTTCATAACTGGAGGGTTCTTTATCAATGAAATCACATAGTAAGGCTACATACCTAGAACAAGATCTGGTCCTTTTCCTTTCTCTGTGATTCTCTTCTGGAGCCCCATATCTTTCTGCACCTTGGATAAGTTCTCGTACCCAAGCAGGTTTCCTCTTATGAGGATTCTTCTCTAGAGGTGGATCTACAGGTCTTTGTGGTTCGTCAAATTCTCGATTTTCTTCTTGAGTTTCTTCATTCATGGTTGTATAATGAATTCTGGGTGCTTCTACTTCTTCAGATTCTTCAACAGGTCTCTTTCTGGATTTGTTGTAAGCTGTGTCTTCATCAAATGTCACATCCCTGCTGATGTCAATCTTCTTGTATCCTAGAAAATATATTTTGTAAGCTTTTGAGCTTTCAGAGTATCCCGCAAATATAGCCTTCTTTCCTAAAGGATCTAATTTTGTTCTCTTCTCTTTTGGAATGTGTATGTATACAAGACAACCAAATATTATGAGATGGCTGACTTCTGGTTTCTTACTGGAGAAGACCTCTTCAGGAGTCTTGTTCTTGAGTACTCTATGTGGAGTACAATTATGTACATACATTGCTGTTCTGGTAGCTTCCGCCCAAAGATGCATAGGAAGGTCTTGATCATGAAGCATTGCTTTTGTAGCTTCCATGATAGTTCTGTTCTTCCATTTTGCAATCCCATTCTGTTGTGGATTATAAGGAGTGGACAACTCCCTCTTAATCCCTGATTCTTTGCATAGCTCTTTGAATTCATTTGAGGTTAATTCTCCGCCATTATCTGATCGAATGGCCTTGATCTTCTTTTTAGTATGGTTCTTGATTAAGGCTTTGAATTCCTTGAACTTACTGAATACTTCATCTTTGTTCTTCATGAAATAAACCCATGTCTTCCTAGAAAAGTCATCAATAAAAGAAACATAATATGCATACCCGCTTAGAGAGTTTGATGACATAGGACCGCATACATTGGAGTGGATGATTTCCAATATTCCTTTTTCTTTGATTTCGCTGCTTGGAAATGTCTTCTTTGTATTCTTTGCTTTTGCACATCCTTTGCAGACCCCATCATGTTTTGCTTGGTTTTCTGGAAGACCTTCAACATCTTTGCTTGCAATAGGTAGTGCTCTGTAATGCACATGTGCAAGCCTTCTATGCTAGAGTTCACTTGGATCTACTGTGTCATGGGCCAAGGCTTGTTCTGGATGGCCCTTCAATTTGTACAATCCTCCTTCTTGTTCTCCAATCACTATCGCATCATTGATAGTCTTTCCTTTTGGCCACATGATGACTTGACCATCTATGAATGCAGCCCACATTTCTTTTGCATCTAATGCTGATATGGAAAGGAGGTTCTTCTTGAGTCCTGGCACAAACAATACTTCTTTTATTGTTAGATATTTTCCAAAGTCTAATTTATAGGAAGATTCCCCACTACCTTTTATTGGATATTGGTAGTCATCTCCTAGCTTCACTTTATGAGATGATTCATGTTCTGACAGCCTCACAAAGGATTCCTTAAATCTAGTCATGTGTTTGGAAGCCCCACTGTCTATTATCCAATCATTACTCCCATGAGTAATGTTACCTATGAGAGTGGATATCAGAACATACTCATCCTCGCTTGAGGAATCTTCACTTTCCAATATCTGGATCTCTTCGTGGATGGTTCATCAACCTCTGCAGCATGAGTATGATGTCTTATTTTGTTGCTCTTCTTTGTTGGCTTTGGTTTCTTAGGACAATTCCTTGCATTATGTCCTACTTCATCACATGTATAACATATGATCCTAGATAAATCTCTTCTAGTGTTATCTTTGTGAGAGTGCTTACCTCTGAAGTGATGAGTTTTCTTTCTTGTTGACTTGAAGTGAGTCTTGGAGTGTACCGTGAGAGCTTGATCTTCACTTCCCATATTTTCTTCTCGAGCTTCTATCCAAGCTTCTTCTTGAGAGAAATCTTCCCATATTCTACTGAACTTGACTAACTTCTTCCTAGCACAGATTCCTTGGATGAAAGAATCCCATGACCTAGGAAGGCCATTCAATGTAGTCATTACAATTTCTGCATTTTCTACTTCTTCATCAACTGATTCTAGTTGCTCTTTGATTTGAGAAACTCTTGTGAAGTAAGACAGGATTGTTTCTGCTTTTTGAATCTTCACATTCTTCAGTTGGTTTCTTAGGGTCATCTTCCGATTGATGTTATTCCCTTCAAACAATTTGGTTAGGGCATCAAACATAGCTTTAGGTGTCTTGAGAGAGGACACCTGTGGGATAAGTTGATCCTTGATAGAATCAACAATGATTCTCTTTGCCATAACCATATTCTTGTTATGTAAGGCTTTTTCCTCATCTCCCTCTGGAATTGGAACCTCCTCATGGATGTAGGAGTCTAATTCATTCTCTTCCAGGACCAGGGAGATCCTATACTTCCAAGCTCGAAAGTTATCAGCTCCCTCAAGTTTTTCATTAAGCTTGGTACGATGAGACATCTTATCTGAGAACCTCAAATGGAAATACAAAATATTTTAGATCTTACCAGGTTCAAGATGTTGGATCTGAAACTTGAGCTGAAATCCTATAGAGCTGGTTCAGAAGAAAATTAGGGTTTTGCTTTTCTGGATTTTTGTCCTTACAAATGCCTTGAAATTTTTCCCTAACTTTGATTTTTGGGAGGAGATCAATCCAGGCCTGGGCTCACTGAAAAATTCTTCTTCTATGAAAAGCCCTAATTTTCGATAGCAGTGACAGGTCCAAAACTGAAAAACCTCAGAATTGGATTCTGCTTCGACAAAAATATGCACCCTAAGGAGGAGAGTTATTCCACCTTACTTTTACTGAAAATCTGTGAAGGAAGGTCCACAAACTAGGAATCCCTAGTTCCTATAGCTGCACAGTGTCTTCTTCTTAGGTTAGCTCTGATACCATGTTAGTTTTTCAACATTAAGCTAGCATTATTAGGATCTTTAACTGAGAGAATAACAAGTACAGCAATCAAGCACAAGAGACAATGAACACAGTGTTTTTCCTCGGGGAAACCATAAAGGAGAAAACCCCACAACTTCCTCAGAGATAGAATCAACACAAAAAGGTAAAACCCCAAAACAGTAAGATGCACTCCCGACAGTAGTAATCTTCTTCTTGTCTAGCCCCAGTGTCTTCTCCTTCCTCAACTATGCACTATACTTGAGTGTGTGAGTGATGTGTGCTAAATAGAGAGTCCAGCTCTCTATTTATACTAATCCCGACATGACTAAAACCCTACTAGGGCCGACCTCTACTTGGAGAGTCTAATAACCCTAGTGCCCCAGAACTGCAGGGACTTTAACCCTTAGACAATCGGAGGGTTACCCACTATGACTTGACATGACTTGTTTACATTATTGATCCTCCCGATCGGAACATCGGGGCATGAAAACATGACTCAATTACATAATAGATACATCCTGGAATAAACATCAGGTTACAATACATAAAATACATAGATGAATACATTCTGAAGTTACAAATATATCAACAACACTACCTTCATTGTTTAAGTCAGCTCAGAAGATTTCTACCCAGGCACCTATCTTCACAGGACAGGGCAGACAGCCCCAATCGTTGCAACCATCATGTTGACTTTCACTAGAAACCCCGACGAGGAAAGAAAAGTGATTGGACATCGGTCCTCCACTATTGCACCAACTGACCCCGTACCCCAAGCCGACCTACCAACCACTATACCGACGGAAGCAGAAATGTCTTCTGACATAAACCCACCACTCAACCATACTTCCCCCAAACTAATCATCCCTGAACATTCACCAACTCAATCACCAGCACCACCACCACCCCCTGATTCAGAAATAGGCCCACCATAATCGACTACATCCACACACCCAAAGGTGGTAGTCACACCACCTCCCCAAACAGACAAACCATCAGCCTCTAACCCATAAACCAAAGATCCCACTTAGTCGATCAGCCGACTAAAGTTAAAGATCAACTCGACCACCTAAAGGTCTTGTCAGTTCACCGAACCGACAGGTAGTTATTTTGTAACCGTTCTGTAATCATATATATTAGGCTGTTGAGCCAGCTGAGAACTTAGTTCAGTTCTTTGTGTTGTATGGACTCATTTGTATAATATAATCTATTTATTCACCTATCTGTTCTTGTCTCTTGTCTCTAATTTATATTTATATATGTTTTAGTGTGTATTATTGGTAACCTTATGTGATCTGTGAGATTACAACAGTGCACTTAGACTAGGCACTTGCATATCATTCATAAAAGATACAATTACATAAACGGTGGACCAGGCCACAACCGATAAATATATTTAAACATTCCTTTAATTCTACACTAGCCGAGCCGCTAACCGAATGGATTCCCCATTCCAATGATAAACAATCTAATTGGGAATGATTATTGGGGATAATCCATATTGTCGGTACCTGGTATTTTCCAGGAATTAATAGTTTTGGCATGAGAAGGAGGGCTGCCAGTGCATGGTTGGAAGAGGAAACTTGTTTACTCGAAACTATTCCACTGGTAATAACTATGAAACTAGCTTTTTTGAAGATTTCATTCCCAAATAATGAGTAAAACTAGAATTAGAAACTGCATAACACCTTTACCATGTTCCTTTGGATGTAGTTGACACACAAGCTATTATGTGAAGAAGCTTGGAGGATTGCAGACAATCGCTAAGTTACCGAAAATTCAAGCTCCTAGAAGAAAATCCACCTACAAGGAAGATTCAATTTTGGTGGGAAATTTGGAAGAATTGGTGAGTCTATCCTTACAAAAAATTGTTCAACCACTCGATTGGTTGGGACCAGATTCCCCGATGTTTTCACCTTTGCAGTCACCAATTTAGTCGCCACTACAATATCCTTGTAGAATCATGGCTGGGAATGTTCCCCCAAATGCAAATTAGCCTAATGCTAATCAGCCTAATCCACCACTAGCTTGGAGAGCCATAACTCCATTCAACTTGGCTCCTCCATTGCATACTTTTCCTCAGAATGAAGATAAGACATTGCCTAAGTTTGATCTCGGAGAAGGAATTTCTGTGGATGAGCACTTGCAGAGTTTTTTCTTGGCTCTAGAGCTTTTAGCAATAGAACATGAAGATGTAGTGTGTAGATAGTTTCCACACACTTTCAAAGCTAAAGCATCAGCCTGGTATTTTGGTTTACCAGCCAATTCTATAACGAATTGGGATACTTTTGAAATATTTTTTAAAGAAAAGTTTGGTAGCCAAAGAACCACTGCTGCTCTCATGAAATAATTTCTTTCTCTAAGGATGGACAAGAAAGATAAAGTACAGGATTTTAGTCAGAGGTTTGTTTCCCATTTAAAGAATTTCAGTGCTGCCATAAAACGTGCTGAGGAAACTTTAATGGAATATTATACTTCAACACTTTCCCCTGACATAGAAAACAGTTTGTTAAGAGGTTAGTAAAACCTTCTTTGGTAGAAACTTATGAAGAATCCCATAAAGTAGAGGCTGAACTTGAAAGTATAAACAAACAGACTACAAAATTAGATACAAGGACTTTTAGCAGTAAGAAACCTTTGTTGCTGATTGGACCCAAAGAGGAACGTTCAAGTGAATTAGAAAATGTTGTTAAAATTGTACAAAAGCTATAAAACAAGATTGTTGATTTAGAAAAAGATAAATAATCTAGTTCATCCAAAAAACAGTTCAAACTATTCTTCAAGAAAAGAGATGAAAGTGGTCCACCCCAACCACCTATGCATAACTCTTCTGTTTTGAATTTCACTGATGTTGGAATGGAGAATTTTTCCACTTTTCATCAAGAACCCCGTTCCGAGAAAATTTGTCCACTATGGATAAATTCAATGACTCTGGTGATGAACCAAATTTTAGACATTCAAATAAACGAGCCTGAAGTAAAAGAATAAAGGGAAATTGAACCAGAGGAACCACCTGAAACAACAATGGTATTGTGGGACTGTTCACCTATGTTGGGGTTAGAAGAAAAAGAGCCTACTGAGGAAACTCAACTTTCAGCAGTAAATGTCACAACAAGAAGTAAGGGAGCAATAATGGAGGAAAGTTTATTGCTGCCCAAGATTAGGAAGATTAAGGAGAGTATGAAAAAAATCAGCAGTAATAATCAAACCCCACCTATAATTGACTTAGTCATAACAAGGAAGAAAGCTCCTGTGGTGAGTAAGCCTGTGAAGGTTGCAGAAAGTAAAGTGGAGAGTAGCAAGAAAAGTTCAGCAGAAGGCGATATGGGATATGACATAATAGAAGATATCAAGAAAACAAAGGAACATATTTCTTTATTTGAAATGTGTAACTTACGTCAATAAAGAAATAAGCTCTTGGAAGCCTTTGATCCACAAACCAGTAAATCCCAAGATGATTTTCAATCAAAGGAAGAGATCAGTGAAGCTAGCATTAGGGGAAAATCTAAATCCCAAACATTACCATTTCTACTTTCTTTTGAGATTTTCAATCACAATGTACACAATTGTTTGGTAGATTCTAGAGCATCCTCTAATGTTATGCCTCTTTTAGTCTGTTGAAAGATAAATGGTCAACCGACACCTTCTTCATGTAAAATATTCCAGTTGGATAGAACCATAGTCAAGGTGGTAGGAGAAATGAAGAATGTGTTGATATGATTATCTGCAGATGAAAGGGTTTGCCAATTTATAGACATCATGGTAGTGGATACACCAGAAGCATATGAATTGATCTTGAGTAGGGACTAGTCAACGAAGTTGGAAGGAGATTTTTTAACTAACTCGTTGCAACTGTGTCTTCCCTATAAGAATTGTCAGAATCAGATCAAGGTGATGAGAGAGCCACACATGAAACACAATGTGACACAATTAGAAGGGAAAAATGAGCCTGTGAAATTCTCACATTCAGTTTTGGGTAATTACTTCATTGAGCTTGAACCAGGAAACTATCAAGCAGGAGAAGCCAGTGATGAATCAGATAGACAGTCCAATCTCCTTCAATTTTCATAAACTGATAATGTTGATTGTAACATAGTTAATTTAGTTTCTAATTTAGAGGATAGAACTAGTTATGTAGAATTAGAAGATAGATTTTGGTTCTTATTCTTTGATGGTTCTAAAACTTAGGAAGGATTAGGAGTTGGTTGTATCCTAATTGATCTGGAAAAAAATAAACATTTTCTTTCTTGTATATTAGAATTCGAGTGTACTAATAACACAACAGAATATGAAGCTTTAATCCAGGGCTTAAAGAAGTCTATCGAATTCAAAGTAAGGAATCTAAATGTTTTTGGTGATTCTGAAATAATTGTTAGACAGGTTTGAAATACAATTCATTGTCTGTCACCACATTTAAAGGGCTACCAGAATGAAGTTTGGGAACTTATAAATTTTTTTAATGCATTTAATATCATTTCAATTCCTAGATTGAAAAATGCAGCAACTGATTTGTTAGCTACCTCTGTTGCTATATTAGTACCTACTAAGAATAGATGCTCAATTGAATTGATTTTCACACCAGTTGTAGCATACAATATCACGAATTTAAGGGTATTCGATGACGATCCTCAAATCTTGGTTTTTTTAACAAATGATGAGAATTTCAAAGACTCTGTGATTGATGACAAAGAACATAAATCCAATCTCCAAAGTGGGAAATTCATACCTAAAGGGGTCAGAACATTGGGGGGAATGTCTGATTTGAATAACAAGTTTCAGAAGCCAGCCAATGTCAAAACAAACAGTTCATCTATGTAGTATGAGCTGGTTAATCTTGGACTAGAATGTGAACCCAAGTATGTGAACTTGGGGAGATGTTTCTCACTGGGTCAGAGAAGCAAATTCATCAGTTTATTTCAGAAATATAAAGATGTTTTTTCTTGGACTTACGAAGATTTGAAGACTTATGACGCTCACATCATCCAACATGTTATTCCTATTAAAGCGGGTGTGAAACCATTTTAGCAGCCATTAAGGAAGATGTATCCCAATCTCGAACCTATTATTCAAAATGAAGGAAAGAAGCTACTTGATGTGAAGATCATCTTCAAAGTTAGACACTCAAAGTGGGTGGTGAATTTGGTACTGGTAAGGAAAAATTCTGGTGAAATAAGACTATGTGTAGATTTTAGAAATTTGAATCGTTCCTCAGACAAGGATAATTATGTAGTCCCGCCAATGGAGAAAATATTACAGATGGTTTCAAGCTCTGAATCGTTCTCCTTATTGGATGGGTTTTTAGGCTATAACTAGGTCTTGGTAGTAGAACAATATAGGATGAAAAGCACATTTCGTACGAAGTGGGGGAATTTTTCTCATAGAAGAATTCCTTTTGGTCTCTCTAATGCTGGAGAATCCTTCCAAAGGGAAATGGATATAGATTTTCAGGGTTTAATTGGCCACAGAGTGGTAGTCTATATGGATGACGTAACCGTGTTCTCCAAGAAGAGAGAAGAGCACATGTTTCATCTAAAACAAATTTTTGATCGCTGTCGAAAATATGGTATCTCTCTGAATCCTAAGAAATGTGTTTTCACAGTGTTAGAAGGAAATATATTGGGTAAAATAATTTCTAAAAGGGGGATCTCCATAGACCTAGAAAGGATAGAAGCTATAGCACAGATTCCCTTACCCCACCATAAGAAAGGAATGCAATCTTTCATATGGACTATAAATTTTGTGCGAAGGTTTGTTCCCGATTTTGCGCAAATAGTTAATCCTTTGCAACATATGATTAAGCAAAGTGTACAGTTTAAATGGAATGACATAGAAAAAGGTGCATTTAACAATATCAAAACTGCAATAGCCCATTCACCTTCACTCAAATATCCTGATTTTGAGAAATATTTCATCTTATACATGTTTTCTTCTAATAACTCGCTCGCAATAGTGCTTACACAGAAGGAAGAAAGGGGAGATGAATACCCCATATCATTCATGAGAATTGGTTTGCAAGGTGCTGAATTGAATTACCCTTCTATTGAAAAACAGGCATATGTAGTCTGCAAAGCAGTAAAAAAAATTAGGCCTTATATTTTGAAGAATAGAACCAAATTAATTGTAGGCTCACCCGATGGTTAGAACCCTTTTCGTGCAAAAATAATTGGGAGAAAGAAGAGAAAATTAGGTAACAACTTTGTAAGAATATGACTTAGAATTTAAATCAACCACTATCATCAAAGGACAAGGGATTTGCAAGTTAATAGCTGAAATTCAAAATAATGAAGACTATGATTGGGAGTGTGGAAATTGAACCCAGGTTTTAGAACAATTACACTCACAAAAATTGCCAATTAGACATGCAAATTACACACAAAGGAGACTGAATATGGAGCAGAACACTAATCTGTATTGAATAAGTGTACAATAGCCAACCTTGTGAATTCATAGGCTTCCACAACAAATAATTACATGAGAGATTCGAATGCATAAGGATGCCATTTGAATTTGGTTAAAAGCAAGCTTACTAAATCTAAGCAAATCCCCCATAGGTGCATAAAGCAGTTTCCAAATCTGTCTAGGAGCTCACGAATTGGAAAAATCAATTAGGAAAGCTAATAGATGATGGAAGGACAACTCATACATGATTTTCTTAGGAGAAAAGAGTGGAGGATGATGAGGACAAAAAACAAGTCAACTTCACCCAGTCAAACTTTCCCAATTGCCTTAAAACTCAGAAAAAACAGGCAATAAAGTAGAAAAAGCAGACATGTGCTAGGAAGGCCAGGAATAAAGTAGATTTGATACCAAGTTGTTTCCCAAGTGCTCCATGACTCAAATTTAGAAATTTTGACCACTTTGGATGTGTGGAGGACAACTTGCATAAGGTGGAATAAGGAAACTAGGAAAATAAGACAAAAATTGGATTAATCAATGTCTAAGGTGATTAACTATGGGTTGATTATTCTAACACCCCCCCTTAAGCCTGAATTATGAGTTAAATATTAGAAAATTATAGGGCCTAGCAACAAGGCTTAGTCACCCTTTACATACTGCATGTCCATTTAACCAAGGAAAGAGGCAAAAACCCAGTGGGAAAAATCCTCCCTTAAACATGGACAGTAAAACAAAATTTGAAAATCTTATCATCACTCATGCTTCACAGCATGATCAGCAATCCCTAGCAGTGATTTGAGATTGCTGAATTTCTTCTCACAAAAAACTTTGGTGAATATATCTGCTACCTGTTCTGAATATGAATAGAAGAGTAGGTGAATGGTGCCATCATGCACAAGCTGTCTGATGTAGTGCATATGGATCTCAATGTGTTTGGTTCTCTGTTTCTAAACTGGATCATTGCAGATTCAAATCGTACTCTGATTATCACAATGGATAGTAGTTGAGTATTCTGATTCAAAGCCACACTCACTGATTCGAAGCCACACTCACCAAGTAACCCCTACAATACATTGAGTTGCTGCATTTACAACTCCTCTGTACTCTGCTTCTGTAGATGAGAGTGCAATGGCACTTTGTTTATTTCTTGAACAGATGATTGGCCCTTTAGTAAGCATGAACACATATCCTAATTTTGACTTTCGATTTGTGTTGTTACCTTCCCAATCACTGTTAGTAAACCCAATCAAATCAAGATCAGATTTAGCTTTGTAGAAGATCCCATGAGTCCTTGTTCCCTGAACAAAGTTAAGGATCCTTTTGGCTGCTCTCCAATGGATCTCATGAGGCTGATCCATGTATCTTGAAGCCACACTTACTGCATAAGAAATATCAGGTCGAGTATGTGTAAGAAACAACAAACATCCAATCAATTGCCTATACAGTGTATTGTTTACCATAGGTGAAGAATCAGCTTCTTCAAGCTTAACTCCTGAAAGGAAAGGAGTCTTGCTTGGCTTGCAATCCTTCATGTTGAATTTGTTCAGAAAATACAAGGCATACTTGGACTGATGTACTTTGATTCCATTTTTGGTTTGAGCAATCTTGAGCCCCAAGAATTGGCTCAATAACCCCAAATCAGTCATGGAGAAGGCATGGTTCATTGTATCCTTCAAGGAAGCAATTTCATCCTTTGAGATTCCTGTAATGAAAAGGTCATCAACATATAAAAAAATAATCATTAATGAACCATGAATCATATTCAAATAGAAATTTGGATCTGACTTTCATCGAACAAAATTCAGTGATAGCAGAAAGCTATCAATCTTGGCATACCAAGCCCTGGGGGCTTGCTTAAGCCCATACAATGACTTCTTTAGCCTGCACACAAGAGATGGATTAGTAGAAAATCCTTGAGGCTGTTGCATGTAAATCTCTTCAGTGATATCTCCATTCAAGAAAGCACACTTCACATCCATGTGATGTACCTCCCACTGCTTTGAAGCTGCAATGGCTAAGGCTAGCCTGATGGAGTCCATCTTTGCCACTGGTGCAAAAGTCTCATTGTAGTCTATGCCATGTACTTGTGAGTAGCCCTTGGCTACCAATATAGCCTTCTATTTCAAAGGTGAACCATAAGAAGCAAATTTGGTTTTGTAAACCCACTTACACTGAACTAGCTTCCTCCCTGGGGGAAGATCAACCAGCTCCCAAGTGTTATTCTTCTGGAGTGAGCTGAACTCTTATTTCATGGCTGTTTGCCATCTTGGATAATTTTCTACATATTCATATTTCTATGGGTATGATTCAACCATCAGATATCATTTCTCTGCAAACATAGGATCTTTCATGCACAGATCACTCTCAAACTGAGATCTAGTCCTCCTAGGATCATTAGGATTTCCAGCTAGTTCTCCAGCTACATGAATGGTCTTTGCTGCCCATTTTGGTCTCGTAGGACTGTTAGGATCTGTAATTAAATTATCATTATCAGACATATCAGAATCAGCAAGTTCAATTATCTCTTCACTTACATTCAAAGGTTCTGGTGGTGAAGAGGATTCTCCAACTTACACTGCTGCTAGGGGCTCTTCTTGGAACTGAACACACCTTTCAATGAAGGATTTTTTTATGCTCAAATTTATCAGCTTGTACCCTTTTGAATATTTAGAGTACCCAACAAATAGACACTCTTGGCTTTGGGGCTGCAAAGCCTTCCTCTTTTCTGTTGGAATTCTAGCCCAAGCCCTTGAGCCAAAAATCCTGAAATGGGTCACATCTGGCTTGTGCCCACTCCATGCTTCAAAAAGAGTCATACCATCAAGCTGTTTATGAGGCACCCTATTCTAGATATAGGCTGCACAGTTTATAGCTTCGGCCCAAAACTTCAGTGGCAAAGTGTTAGCCTCCATCATGTAGGTTTCCATCTCTTTCAGTGATTTGTTCTTCCTCTTGGAAACACCATTTTGTTGTGGTGTGTAAGGGATAGAATGCTGCATCTAAATACCCGAATCTGCACAATATTGAATGAAATCATACTTGACATACTCACCACCATTGTCAGATCTTAGGACCTTGAGTTTCCTCCTAGACTGGTTTTCAACCAAATCCTTAAATACTTTGAAGAGGCCATAAACTTCAGACTTGTGTTTCAGGAAGTAAACCCAGCAATACTCGGAAAATTCATCTATGAATTTCAATGCATATTTGGCCTAACTCATTGACATATGAGGAAATCAGACAGCAACATCACTGTGGATCAACTCAAGAGGTGTAGAGGTTCTCTCATGACTAGCTTTCTCAAATTTATGCTCTGGGTGTTTTCCTAAGATGCAACCTTGACAGACTCCTTTGGAAAACTTAATATTTGGTAACCCTATGACCATTTCTTTTTCACTAAGATCAGAAAGATACTTGTAATTAAGGTGGCCAAATGTTTCATGCCAAATATTGCTTGCCTCATTAGCATGAATCAGAAGAGCAGAGGGGTTTGAGTAGGGTAGGAAGTGTGAGAACATGTATACCTTCGAAGTGTGATTTGCAACTCCTTTTGCAATGACTTTACCACTTGAGATCTCTATGATCTCAACTTCATCAGAAGAGAATATGACCTTCTTTGGAGACCCTATGTGGGTCATCTGATACACTGATAAGAGGTTAGAGGCAAGACCTAGAACATACAATACATTGCTGAACTTACCATGGTCAAGATCAATCCTCCCTTTGCCCAAAATTTCAGTGAGAGAGTCATCTGCCAGTACAATTGGTGGACCTTTCGACATGTCAAGTGAGGTGCATGCCTCCTTGGTCGAAACCATATGTCTTGAAGCTCCATAATCAATGATGAAACTAGGTGAGCTTGATGTGCCAACAACCAATGCATGAAATCTCTCTCTGTCTTCTGAATTTGATCCTCCTTCTCTCTTCTTTGAGCTATCAGAAAGGGAGATACCATTCTTCTCCAGGATTTGGGTCAGCATGTCAATTTGCTTCTTCATGTAGGAGCTTTCAGAATGATTTCCCTTAGTGTAGTATGTGCACTTGCTCATTTATCCTTTGTTCTTCTTCTTCTGGGAGTTCTTCTTGGAACCTTGAGGCTCCTCTGGAGACTTGTTCTTGTCTCTCTTTTGGTCAGGTGGCTTCTGTTACCACCTAAGTTGTAATTAGTGTTTTTTATCAAGTGAGCCCAGTGAACCAGACAGGGTTAACTTGTTCAGACTTCAAAAATACCTTTGGAAGTACTTCTGGGAAGTGCTTGTTGTATCATATCACATGTTCATACCCCATGGGGGAATTGTAATAAATGTTCTAGAATTATAGTGTCTATAAAAGACTCGGTCTCTTAGACTTCATTTGTCGATCTGATCAGCCTAGAGTGTTTTTTCCCTTGGTTATTATTGGTTGTCGAATAAACGACTGATAATTTCTGAGTTTTTCACTCCATACCTCCAAAGTTGGGGTGGTCGGCTTGGCA
>LPNX010012189.1:339249-405298 GCA_001517045.1 Pseudotsuga menziesii
TAGGGAGAATGAAGTCGAGTTGCATATGATTGATATATGTCATATATTTACAGCCCCAGAGTCCATGATGGATTCACCTTGTTGAGCAATATCTTATCATGTTCATTCATAAAGGGGTGTTTTAAATTGTGAAAAATAAGGTCAATATATTATAGGTATTGCAGGGCAGGGAATAGGGTATGCGAGGTTTATAGATATTGGGGGGGTATAAAAAGGGGTTTCTAGTAAAAATAAGGAATATATTGTAAAAATATGGGTTTTTTAATTGGAAATATGTATTGGGATGGGGGCTCAACAAAATGATTTTTGTAAGTAATTATCAATATCTAGTGAAATTAGGGGTATTCTTTAATATCCCATGAATGAAGGCACTATGAAATGGTTTCAATAAATGAATACCCCATGCCGAAGTCTTGGTATAGAGATCTGATATACTATCTCCAACAGGGATATTTACTTGAACACTGGAATGCTAAATAAAGAAGAGCACTTCGCTTAAATTCAACATCTTCTCAGATAATTGATGGAGTTCTTTTTAGAAATAACTATGATGGGGTATTTTTGAGATGCTTGGAAAAAGAAGATGCATCTAAATTTGTTAAGGAGTTGCATGATGGTTTTGCTGGAGGACATTTTTCAGGAGATACCACTGCCTACAATATTCGAAGAGTTGGATACTACTAGCCAACCTTGATTAAGGATGCTCATGCTTATGTAAGGAAGTGTGAAACATGCTAGAGAAGTGGGGGGAGACAAGCAAAGGCAACCGTGCCATTGCAACCAATCATTGTTTCAGAACCATTTGAACAATGGGGAAATGATATCATCGGAGAAATCAAATCCAAACTCTTCATTGCAACACAAATATATTCTCATAGCCACACACTATTTTACAATATGGGTGGAAGCGATCCCGTTACGAAAAGTGAGCAAAGATGCATTCATAGACTTCTTACAAGACCATATTATTACCAAGTTTGGGGTTCCAATTTCCCTGGTTTTTGATAATGCATCTTACTTTTCATCGATTAAACTTACTACATTTTCTAATGAGAAAGGAATGAAATTGAATTATTCTGTTAATTATTATCCACACGGTAACATATTAGCTGAATCAACTAATACAAATCTCTTTAGAATTTTAAAGAACTGCCATAGAAAACCAGATAAGTTGGCATGTAGCTCTTCCAAATGCACTGTGGGCTGATAGGGTCACACCCAAGAATTCCTTAGGCTTATCACCTTATACCTTAGTTTATGGAAAATAATCTATTTTACCTCCGGATATTTTGTTGTCGTCTTCTCAGTTAGCCCAAGCATCTCGAGGGTCTGGTAGTGAGGTTTTACATGCTCAAATCAATACCTTGCTGAAGTTAGAAGAGTCCAAGCTCAAGTCTAAAGAAAGTTTTAAGCACCAACATGAGATTGTTAAGATATGGTTTGAAAAACATAAGTCCCAGAAGGGAAGCTTTGAAGTAGGATATTTGGTACTAAAGTGGGATCATCCGCATGATGAAAAAAGCAAACATACTAAGTTTCAACATCTATGGATTGGCCCATTTCAGATTTTTGAAAAGTTAGGCCCCTTAACATTAAAGTTACATGATTTACAGGGGTGGGAAAAGAATTTTCCTGTCAATGGTTTGGTTCTCAAACCTTACTTTACCTAGTGCCTTAGGAGTCATTTGTACATTAATAAACCTTTTGCTGCTGTTTGATTTATTTTAGTTATGTATGATTTCTTCCTGCTGATTTTATTTTCTTTGCATTTGATTTATTTCAATTTTTCTGTTCTTTATTTTAGTTTATTTCAAATAATCCAGCTCAACTTTTGGTACTTGGGGGACATTGAAATTTGGACAAACTGCCAATAATTTAAACCAAAAAACTGCTCATTGGGATTTATCTATGTCAAAACTTACCATGAAAAGACTATTTAATTTGATAGACTATTGAAGGAAGTTATTTTAAAGAACGCATTGAAGTCCTATTTTTAAACCCTGTTAAATAATTGAGGTTGGAGAAGTCTGGAATACTATTCTGGGGCTCCATCCACTTCACATTAATATATGTCCTAGGAAGCTGGAAGCAGAGGACCAACATAAATGAATATGGACGTACAAGTGTATGGTATTCAAAACAATCCCATGCCACAAATTAAATCCAAAAGGCTTAAAGAGTCAAAACTTCCCAGAAAGAAAAGATATATAAAAAAATATGCTGAAAAAAATCAGTAAGATGATTGGATTGCTCAGAGGTTCTTCTCTGTTCGTGAGCTGAAACAAATTATCACTCAAACAAAAGGAAACCACGGATGGAAGAACATAAATCAAATCTCAAATGCAAAAGAAGCAATCCAGGAAGACTCAAAAGACAACGGTATGAAAGCATTAAAAGAATGCAAAAGGCATGGGAATGAGGAACACACGAATACACCTGTCTAGACTCTATTACGATCCTATGGTGTCTCAGCCGAAAGAAACTAAATACATAGGTAAATGAATCTCACATTTTGGCCTCAGAAGAGTTATCAAGACTTTCAAAACCTGGTTACCTTACCCTATTGGACTACAATAAATGCTAAGTCCTAAAATTTGCATTCTTAGAAAGGTCTGATTTTTAAATAAATATTGAAAAGAATATTGATCTTTGTTGTGTTTTATACAAGCTCAATCTATATCTGCTTCCATGCCTAAGGAAGGAAAGAATAAATCCAAAGTTTCAGACGACGAATCAGACATAGAAATCACGCTCCAAGTATAGATAATATATGAGGATACTAAATCTGTCACCGAGGCTGACCCTGAATTCAAGTGGGGGGAGATTTATCATATGCTCTAGGATCAGAAAGTTCCAGATGTAGGATTGGAGGATCTAACCCTATTTGACAACATATTGATATCAAGAATTACAAAGGCATCCATAAGACCAGAGCTGTTTCCTTGCTCCGAGGTGATTGGATGGGTTTTATCTAAGGCTAATGCAAAAGGGATGATTATGTATAATGTTTAGGACAAAGTTTTTGCTTCCTTTATCCCTGCATTCACAGCCAAATCCTATAGCTTTCCAACCTTATAATACAGCATGACAACTTATTGGATAAATAGCTTGACGATTGGCTATGTGGGATGCGTGAAAATGATGATGACAGAGGGGAAGTCATTCTGATAAAAGGGCCATCTGGGGAATATGAGACTTCCTATCTGTACACCCCATACAGGATGGTAGCCCTAATGCTTAACAGGATATTTGGTAGAGATGATGGAATATTTTACAATATTGGAGGGATACCACTAATGTACCATGTAACCATGGAGGGCATTGTGTTCAATTGGGCAGATATCATAACTAATAGTTTGCCCTCATGTATAACTGCAACACAGGAAGGATTGCACCCACAAAAGTCTGAGTTTTATATGGGATCCCTTCTAATTGACTGTATACTCTTCTTACATCCATTTGAGAAGCTAAAGTGTAGCTGGAAGGAAGGAAAAGTGCCCATCTTTGCAACATACCAGATTTTATGGGCTCACAAATATCACAGTTTTTACAAGCTTATTTGTGAGGAGTTCTTAATGCCACTGTACCAGTTAATTTTCCTGGAAGAATGTAAATGCCTATCTGAAGGTGCTTTGGAGTCCATAAGGGAATTCAAAGATTATTTCTTCTTTGAAGAATGTACGTACTTAAGAATGTATGGAGGGACTAAAGCCCCTTCACTACTTCCCAAGTATGCCACTGACTATGTAGTGCATAAAGAGGAAGTAAGACAACTTTTCTTGGATGTCTTTGGGAGTTATTTGTTTGATATGAAAAAGGACGTTTTCCCACCGATGCCATTATATGTGATCAATACTAAGAAAAAATGGAACAAATGAAAGAAACCTTAAGGAAAGAGAAAGGAGTACGCCGAGAGACGAAGATGAAGTATCATGCCACCCTTTTGGATTTGGAGAGGCTCCAAGAAGCCTATCAGATTTTGGAAGCAGAAAGGGATGCTTTGTTATTGTCAAATACCATTATTAGTGGAGAAAAGAATGACTTGGAAGGAAATATTTCAGCATTGGAAACACAAAGAGCTGCGGTTGATACTCAAGCAGAGGAGTTAAGAGCCTGAGTGGCAGAACTGGAAGCACAGACAATTATTTGGAGACTCTGTTAAAGGAAACAAATGATTAGAAAATGTGTTAGTTTTTCATCATATAAGCTAGCATTATGATCTTAGGATATTTTAACTGAGAGAATAACAAGCACAACAGTAAAACATAAGCACATCACAAGAGACAAGAGACACAAAGAGTTTTCCTAGGGGAAACCATAAAGGAGAAAACCCCGCAACTTCCTCAGAGATAGAATCAGCACAAAAATGGTAAGACTCCAAAATAGTAAGATGATCTCCCGACAGTAGTAGTCTCTCTCTCTCACACTAAGAGATCTTCTCCTCTCTCACTCATGCACCCCAATGAGTGAGTGTGTATATTTCAAGCGAGATAAATAGAGAGGCCCACTCTCTATTTATATTCTTTCGTTCACTTGAGGTGCACTCCAACATGTCGACCTCACTTAACAATTACTTACTAGAGCCAACATCTCTAGGAGTGTCTAATAACCCTAGTGCCCCACCACATGTGGGGACTTTGCCTCCTCTGACCAATAGGAGGGTAACACAATGGTGGGGACTATTGCCCTGACTTACAATGACTCACCTAGGGTCAAATTCACTAGGATAGTCTAATAACCCAAGGGCCCCATAACTGTGGGGACCTTAACCCTTGACCAATAGGAGGGTTACCCACAATGACTTGACATGACTTTCTCATTATAGAAACTTCCCGATCGGAACATCGGGGCATGACATGACTCAAATATGTCCTGGAATAAACATCGGGTTACAATAGATAAGAAATACAGATGAATACATTCTGAAGTTACAATTACATCAACACTCCCTCTTAACTAGGAAGGTATTCTCTCAACACAATTTATTAGCACAAGTGTTCTTCTCTGTATCATCTGAATCATCGTCAACTTCTAGTCATCTTCATATTCAAGTCATTTTCATCTTTAGTCATATTTCATCTAGATCTAGATCATCACTCGATCTAGATCATCGTCACTAGATCATACTCGATCTGGAACATCGTCACTGGATCATACTCGATCTGGAACATCGTCACTGGATCATACTAGATCTGGAACATCGTCACTAGATCATACTCGATCTTGAACATCGTCAGTGGATCATACTCGATCTAGAACATCGTCAGTGGATCATACTTGATCTGGAACATCACTGAATCTAGATCATCACTCGATTTGGATCATCATCATTGGATCTGGATCATCTCTTGATCTGGATCATCATCACTAGACTGGATTTGGATCATCACTCTATCTGGATCATCACTGCTGGATATGGATCATCACTCGATCTAGATCTCTCGGAGTCATCATAACTGAATCTGGATCATAGCTCGATCTGGATCTCATATGGTCATCATCATGTGTGTGCTAGCCTTCTTTCATCCTGGGTGTATTCCTACCTCCTCGTAGGTCTTTGGTAGCCCTTATATCTGACCTACTCATCAGAATGGCCAGCACTCACATCTGACCTGCTCGTCAGAAAGGCGGTAGCCCTTATATCTGATCATATAGGACCTAATCCTACAGTCACATCAGAATGGCCAGCACTCACATCTGACCTACTCATCAGAAAGGCAGTAGCCCTTACATCTATGTAGGAACTCATCCTACATCAAAATGGCCAGCACTCACATCTGACCTACTTGTCAGAAAGGCGGTAACCCTTACATCTATGTAGGATCTCATCCTACATTAGAATGGCCAACACTCACATCTGACCTACTCGTCAGAATGGATCTGCCCTTACATCTGACCTGCTCATCAGAATGGTAGTAGCCCTTACATCTGTCCTACTCGACAGAATGGCCAGCACTCACATCTGACCTACTCATCAGAATGGCTCTGCCCTTACATCTGACCTGCTCGTCAGAATGGCGGTAGCCCTTACATTTGTCCTACTCGATAGAATGGCTAGCACTCACATCTGACATGAGAGGAACCAAATCCTTTAGCCATGAATAGAATGGCTCTACCCTTACATCTGGCCTGCTCATCAGAATGGCGGTAGCCCTTACATCTGTCCTACTCGACAGAATGGCTAGCATTCACATCTAACATGGGAGGAACCAAATCCTTTAGCCATGAACAGAATGGCTCCGCCCTTACATCTGACCTGCTCGTCAGAATGGAAATAGCCCTTACATTTGTCCTACTCGACAGAATGGCCAGCTCTCACATCTACCATGGGAGGAACTTAATCCTTTAGCCATGAATAAAATGGCATTGCCCTTACATCTGACCATGGAAGGAACCAATCCTCTCACCATGTCATAATGGCTATGGGACTCATCACTTTCCCTTGGAGGAAACCTCGATCTGGAGAACACCAAGCTTCTCCCTGAAGTACTCGAAATTCACTCTGGCTAATGGCTTAGTCAACACATCAGCTATCTGTTCCTTCATTGCAACATACTGGAGCTTCACTGCTCCTCTCTACACCATATCCCTGATATAGTGATACTTGATCTCGATATGATTCGACTTGTCATGGAACACTGGATTCTTTGACAGCTTTATGCAATTTTGGTTGTCCCAATGTATATAAGTAGCATCCATCTGGAGAGAAAATAATCAGACAGTATCTTCCATATCCATACTGCCTCACAACTAGCTGAACAAGCTGCGACATACTCTGCTTCAGCTGTACTCAGTGCCACACAGGATTGCTTCCTTCTAAACCAAGAGATCACACCTGATCCCATACTAAAGCAACACCCTGAAGTGCTCTTCCTATAGATGGCACTGCCTGCCCAATCTAAATCAACATAACCCTCTAGGTTAATCTTTTGATTCACATCGTACTTGAGCCCATAATCAACTGTACCCCTTAGGTACCTCAGAATATGATTTGCAGCAATCAAGTGAACATTTCTTGGATCTGTCAAGAACTGGCTCAAAATGTTTATAGAAAAGCAAATGTTTGGTCTCGGGTACATCAAGGACCCAATCATATGATGATACATTGTAGCATCAACCGTCTCTGATGAAGCATCACTCAATAGCTTCATGTTCGATGCCACAGGTGTGGTCATGTAGTCCGTCATCCTGAACCTCTTCAGGATCTCTATTGCATACTTCCCCTGTCCAAGGAATATTCCATCTGCACTCTGCCACACCTCCATACCTAGAAAATAGTGCATCGACGCATAACATGATCATCACTGGTATTTCACCTTCACCCTTGAAGCAAAGGTTGGAATCTGCTTTACTCTTAGTAAAGCCTAGAGTCATTAGTAATCTGCCCATCCTATCGTACCATGTCGAACCTCAAGATATTCTGTAGTCACTGCCTCTGAAGCAGAGCATCATACTCCCTCTGTCTTCGGTACTCTATGAACTGAAACATTCTATACCAGAGGGACAAGTAGCTTCCTATGCTACTAATCTTCTATGTAGCCATCTAGGATCATTGGATACCAAGATCCTCTATTTTGAACTTTTTCAAAAGTTCTTCTCACATCCATCTATGAGCTTGTCATCCTTTATCGACCTTGTAGTTAATATATTCATCAAGCTCATCATGTATGTGTTTCAACTCTTACTGGCTACAAATTTATCTTCGTAGTCTAGGCCTTCTTTTCGTGAGAAGCCTCGTGCTACGAATCTTGCTTTGTATCCCACGATGTTTCCATCTACTGCATGATGGAACTATGAACTTCTCTTCAAGTCTCGATACTGTGCCCTAACATCATTCTTCTTGAACTGGTCTTCCCTTTATTCTTAGTGGCTAGAAGGTTCTGCATCAATGATGTCACTGAACTCGTCATATTATTCTTTGTCTTTGAACTATCGTCACTTGTTGTTCGGAACAAGTCTTCATTCTTCTTTGCTTGTAGATGATTATGTATGCGATCTTTCCTACAAGTCAAATGTAGTTGTATGGTTAGAAACATTTCATGAGGAATATTCATACTGGAAAATTATTATGCATAAATATATGATCATTCAATTACTTTAGACAATACAACATTCATCCATATCTCACGAAACTTTTCTAGATGCCTTCCATCTCTACTAGGACAACGTTGAGATTGTGCACTAATCCAATATGTCAGCAAAGAGGTTTCATTCTATATAAGTAGCAATGGAGAATTTGTATAGCACCATGAGATACTTACCCATCACATGCATATTAGTAGTATTCTATCATTAATGCAAACATCCTATCATGTATGATACAATAACTGAATATAAACAAATGCATGACAAAACAATGAACTGACAATTGCATACTTATCTTTATTTGTTTCGTGGGTAGACTGCTTCTTGAGCCTTCAGTTTCATCATCTTATTCATTCATGATAGCATTGTTTCTTATACAAATGCTAAGGAGGATAACAGGTGCTTCAAGAGTTGAGTTCTTCATATTCCTCATTGCTTGAGGGATCTTCTTTGGATGGTGAGATCTTGATCTTCAGTTTCTTCCATCTTATCTTCTCTTCTTATGGGTAGAGCTTCTTCTTCTTCCCAAAGTCTGCTGAAAATAATCACTTCCTTTTGGCACACATTCCTCACATGAATGAATCACATGATCCTAGGATCCCATTCAAGGTGGCCATCACCACTTCTGCATTCTTCGCTTCTTCTTTTACCGCTTCAAGTTTTTCTTGATTTGAGAGACCCTTATGACTGCATGGTCTCTGCATTCTGGATCTTCACATTCTTCAACTGGTTTTTAAAGGTCATATTCGGATTTATGTTCTTCCCTTCAAGTAGCTTGGTCAAGGAATTAAACATCTTTGGTGTCTTTAAGGAAGACACTTGTGGTACAAGTTGATCCGTGATTGAATCAACCATGATCTTCTTGGCCTTGACCAATTTCTTCTTGTGTAAGGCTTCTAGCCTCATCTCCCTCTGGAACTGGAACCTCTCTACTCATGTAGGTGTCCAATTCATTTTCTTCAGAGAGATCATATACTTCCATGCTTGGAAGTTGTCAAATTCACCAAGCTTATCATTAAGTTGGTGTGATACATCACTTTGAAATGAGAACCTCAAATGAAAATATCAAAGGATTAGATCTTACTGATTTGAGGTGTTCGTCCTGGTTCCGGAGCTGGCTGATCTCAGGTTTGTCATAGAAACCCTAATTTTCAAAACTTGGAATATTTTAGATCTGATTGGATAGACAGATAGATCACTTTAAATGGACCTGTCCAATGTACTCCTTTTCTGAAAATAGTGGAGGGAATCTCCTGGAACAGGAAGCCCCAATTTTCCAATTTCTTCTGCAGAAATTCCTGTTACTGTTTCTATTATATCTCCACAATTTCTACTCTTCTGTGTTTGAAATTTAGTACTGAGGCATTAGAGGAAATTTGGGGTCTAAAATGGGCCTTATAAGAAAATGTGCCAAAATACGTTTTTGTGAGTTGGAATTCAAGAACCAATAGAATTTCAATAAAATAAGTCAACCATAATGGTTGAATTGGCATATTTGTCATTAAAAAAAACTACTTTTTTTGTTCGTATTTTCGACATATCTCCTTGTGTTTTTACTCAAATTTCGATCGGGAGAGCTCGTTGGATGTGGAATTTGATTCTGCATCCAACAAGTACCCACAATGCATACTTTTGACGGATCCCGCTACCCCAAAAATAAGAAATACTTGAAAAAAAACGTGATGTTGATGTCATCATCACATTTTTTCAGGTATTTCTTATTTTTGGGGTAGCGGGGTCCGTCAAAAGTATGCAATGTGGGTACTCGTTGGATGTAGAATCAAATTGATTCTGCATCCAACAAGATCTCCCGATCGAAATTTGAGTAAAAACACAAGGAGATATGTCGAAAATACGAACACAAAAAGTAGTTTTTTTCTTTCTTCCTCCAAAATTAATCAATATTATTTTATTATTTTAACTATTATTTTATTGTTTTAACTATTATTTTATTATTTTCCTTAGGAGGCCCATTTTAGACCCCAAAATTCCTCTAATGTAACCTCGCATGTCCCTGATCCAACACCATAGGTTTCATTAGGATTTGTTTCACCATTTGGGATTTATGATCGTTTTCCCTAGGTGACCTGTTACAATACTGTTCAGAAAAGTGAAGTTGTATGGCATGCCACGTGAAGCTGGTTGATATTCTGAGTCTGATATTTGGACCACCAAAATTTCAGTCCATTCCCTTTCTGGAACATCTTGAGGAATTCCATTTTGACATTTGTATCCCAAGATATTTCACTTCTCCCTAGCTGTCCTGTTTAGGGATGAATTCTGGAAGAGGTTGGAACCCTAACTTGGAGGGATCAGATCTCCCAGAATATAGAGAATCTTAGGCTGACATTTGGACATAGTGTTCATCATGATTTTTTATTTGGCCCCTGCAATTTTAATCTCATTATCATTTTCCAATTTCGGGACATAGCGAATGTACCAAAACTTAGTAGTTTTCATATTTAGGATTTTTCTAGCTCGGGGTCAAACTAGGGTTTGACTTTCCTAGAGTTTCACCCAACCAAATTTCTTGATCCAGGTCTCTAAAATTAGGTTTTGATGAGGAGAAAAATCCTATGCTGGGATCACTCAAAAATTCCTCTTTTGTAGAAATCCCTAATTTTCGCATTGAAAACTGAAAATGCTCGGAATCGAATTCTGCTTCGATAGTAAGATGCGCCCTTCAATGGAGAGTCATCCTAGCGTACTTTTGGTGATGGATTGTGGAGAGAGACCCAAAAATCAAGAATCCATAGCTTCTATAGCTGCACAATGTATTCTTCTCAGGTTAGCTCTGATACCATGTTAGTTTTTCATCATATAAGCTAGCATTATGATCTTAGGATCTTTTAACTGAGAGAATAACAAGCACAGTAGTAAAACATAAACACATCACAAGAGACAAGAGACACAAATATTTTTACTCGGGGAAACCATAAAGGAGAAAACCCCACAACTTCCTCAGATATAGAATCAGCACAAAAATGGTAAGACTCCAAAATAGTAAGATGATCTCCCGACAGTAGCAGTCTCTCTCTATCACACTAAGAGAGCTTCTCCTCTCTCACTCATGTGCCCCAATGAGTGAGTGTGTATATTGCAAGGGAGTTAAATAGAGAGGCTCACTCTCTATTTATATTCTTTCGTTCACTTGAGGTGCACTCCAACATGTCGACCTCACTTAACAATTACTTACTAGAGCCGACATCTCTATGAGTGTCTAATAACCCTAGTGCCCCACCACTTGTGGGGAATTTGCCTCCTCTGACCAATAGGAGGGTAACACAATGGTGGGGACTATTGCCCCGACTTACAATGACTCACCTAGGGTCGACTTCACTAGGATAGTCTAATAACCCAAGGGCCCCATAACTGTGGGGACTTTAACCCTTGTCCAATATGAGGGTTACCCACAATGACTTGACATGACTTTCTCATTATAGAAACTTCCCGATCGAAACATCAGGGCATGACATGACTCAAATATGTCCCGGAATAAACATCGGGTTACAATAGATAAGAAATACGGATGAATACATTCCGAAGTTACAATTACATCAAGAAAATGGATATCACGCCTCTTTGCAAGCACGACCTCTTGCTAGAAAGGAAAATTTATCAAGTGTAGGTAAAACTAGGAGAGGAAGTCTACAAAATAAAGCAAGTTGAGATCAGATTACAAGAGATCTTAGTTATATCGAATGAATTCAAGACAAGAACTCAAGAAATTATGGAAGTCATCTAGGGTCAACAGACTTGGTTGGAGACCAATACAAAACTTCTAGAACATGCACCCTGAAAGAGCATAAAGAATTTGCATATCGAGCATGAACTAATGGATTTCAGCAGCAAGGATGCTACAAAACTGACAACTGCGGTTGGGAAAACAATGGATAAGTGCATGGAATTTTATAAAAGAGTGCTAACCACGGATAATAGATGCCATACCTCCTCAACAAAGAGACTTTAGGAATTTCTAGGAAACAAAGAACACCTGAAGTACCTGCATGACATTCTTCAAGAAGATGAACTCATCATATAGTAGGTTAAAGGCTTAAATGAGAAGATAGTGAAGATTTTGGTTGCAGAAGCCGCGGTTAGCAATTTCTTGTTGGAGGACCATATTAGAGTCACTCCTCAGAGGGTAGCAGAGATAAAATCGTAGCTAGATGTGCATGAGGTGTTAGTTAGAATACTAGAGCCTATGGATTTCAGGACCATAGCGGAGGATGCAGTTGCATGGAAGCAATTCATGGATGGATTTGCTGGTCCCACCTAGGTTGTTTTGTTTTATTCATATGTGGATATTTTTTTGTAATATTTTGTATTTATTCTATTTTCCTAGGAAGCACACTAGAGGACAAAAGTTTTGTAATCAAAGATTCAGGGAATCCCAAAGGGCATGGATAACCAAAAGTCAGATGTAATTTGTATAAGTAAGGGTGGAGTAGAAGAATTAGGGGAAAGTTTCTAGCTCTCATATGCTGAAACTTTTTGTAAGGAGAACTATTTATTTTTATAATAAAGATAATTGAATTTTTGTTGGAGGAAGGACTGGATGAGTTTCAAAATGTGTTGTGTGGATCGCTGAATGAGGAATTATTTCTGCTTTGGCATGCTGAACAATTTGTGAGATCGTTTTGAACTCGCTGAACTATTTCTGTGTTTATGAATGATTTCATTTTTTATGTTATGAACCTTATGCAATAAAATGAGTAATAAATGTTTTAACTTCACAGAGCTATCTTTGTATTATTTTTCTACTATATTTATGTATGAAGAATCTAATGGCTATCTGTAGGATTCTGTGTGCAAACAATACAGTATATTTACTCATTTAAATATAAGATTTGGTCCCTAGGGATAGTTAGAATTAGATTAGAATAGATTTGTCTTTTCCTATGGTGGTTGGAAAGCAATGGATTCATGTAAGGAGAAAGGTAAGAACCTGCGCGACTCACTTGTAGCTAACTACTCACGAGGTTCCATTTTCGACAATCACTGGCATTTAGTGCACTTATACTAGGCACTTGCATATCATTCATAAAATATACAATTACATAAACGATGGACTGGGCTGCAACTGGTAAATAGATTTGAACATTCCTTTAATTCTATGGTAGTCGGGCCACTAACTGGACGGATTCCCCATTCCAAATGATAAATGATCTAATTGGGAATAGTTATTGGGGAGAATACCTATTGTTGGTACCTAGCATTTTCCAGGCATCAACATGTTCTTGGGATTTCAATGGGGTTCCATAACCACAACAAGTCATCTAAAGAATTCTTCTTGGTATTCATGGTCTACGAGTTTTCACTCAATGTACACCATCATAAATAAGGAAGATTATTTATTGTTCTTCTTATTCTCATCACTAACATGAAGGTTATGCACTAGTCACTTCATCAAGGGGTGGTTAGTCCCTTAAGAAGGTCACATAGCCCAATTTCCAAGGAGATAAGTATATCACTTGCCTATAACTATTCTAAGGATTCTGGAGATGAACTGGTAATTGACCAAGTGCCCCAACCACGGGATGTATCAAGTTGACCAATGTTAACTACTTGGTAACTATCCATTCTCCTAGAGAATGGCTCTCTGTTATCCAATGAAATGGCACTTCTCCGTATGAGTACTGACACTCAATGTGTTGGTAGAAAAAAAGACAAAATAGATGGAAGTGGCCAAATTCCTATAGATGTGCATGTTCCTTCATATATTGCCACCTTGCCAGCTTAACCTATTATTTATAGGATGATTAGGGGGAATTCATAACTATTTCCATTGCAACCCACGAATCATTCATGAATGTTGACATTGCAACTCGGGAATAAATGATCATATATTGTACACATGGGTTTCCCTTATGAAAGTCACGTATGACACATGAATTGCTAGTATCAAGAGTCATGAATTCCCTAATCCAAAAATAAAAAAATAAAACAATTTTAGTCGAGGATAGTTGGGTCCCTAATCATAACTATCCCAACTTCCTCAACCATCTTAACCTTCTCAACCTCTCTCTTTCCTCAAGTATAAATAGAGGGTAGGGGTTAAGGATAAACATATAATCAATTCTAGATCAAAGTTATGCTGGTGTATTTCCTTTGGAGACCTTGGAGCAGCATAACTTAGTTTCCTTGGCTAGGAGAGGAGCACTTGTTTCATATACTAGTTGTAATATTTCATCACTTGTTTATCAATAAAGAGTCTTTCTTCCAATTTGTGTCTTTGTAGTCTTATGTATTATGATTTCTGAATTGTCTTGTCATTTCATTGCAAGCATATTGTTTCATTAATATTCTATATAATATATAATATATTGAAACAAAGGCCTGGCTCTTTGTAGGTGTTGAAGATTCCCTATAATCCATTGGAGAAATTTGGATTGAAGAAGAAATATAGGATCATCTGACATAAAAAAGGTATACCTAATTTATTCCTTATTTTTCTATCAAATTTTGTAATGGTTGAATGTCTGCAAGTTTATTTAGTACATTGGTAACCTCAGAGACCCTAGGTTATAAGGTTGTATTCTCTTGAACAACAAAACTTGAGACTCCACTGATGATTCCAACTTGTTGTGGATCCTTTCCTTTGGTTTTCTTTCAGTTTTCCTCTGACTGATCCTGTTAGTGATTTGTTCAGTTTTTGCCTTTAATTTTCAGTATTATATGTTCAGAGTCACAAGGTCATTTTTGTTTCTCTTTAAAACAATTTGGTTGCATTCACGGGTTGCTTCGGTAATAGTCACATATTTTTTGTTGTATTCGTGGGTTGCTTTGGTAACAGTCGTGAATGGTATGTG
Source organism: Pseudotsuga menziesii (assembly GCA_001517045.1). NCBI lineage: Eukaryota > Viridiplantae > Streptophyta > Pinopsida > Pinales > Pinaceae > Pseudotsuga > Pseudotsuga menziesii. Next base: position 354,147 of record LPNX010012189.1, read on the forward strand.
CCCTACCTTGATGACAATTGCGAATTTCCTGTAGGTGTCTGTCGGTTTGTAAGGTTCTTCTTGTCCTTGTTTTTATGATCCCTCAGATGTTTGATAAAGTTCTTATTTAGCATGATACTATAGCTTAAGGTGTATATATTTCACTATTTACTTGTTAAGTCAAGTTTGATTGAGTAAGTTAGGGTTTGATTCATTTTTGTGAATGTGTTAGGTCCTTCATGCTTGGCTGATTGCTTGGAATGCTTGTGTCTTTTTGAGTCACTGGTGTCTATCAGTCCTCTTAAGACTTTGTTATATCTTGGATTGATTTTCTGGTAGTCTAGGTGAGTCATTCTTTCTATCTTTTGGATCTATTTGTCCTTTGAGCAATAGTTCTACCCAAGTCTACGGTTTGATTCATCTCTTCCTGTTTGGTTGAAGTTGTTACTGTAGGATCTGACTGCAATCATTTGCATGATTTATATGATCATATCATTGACTTGCTTAAATTGCATTTAGTTGCATATAGTTTTTGAATTTTTCGAAAAAAGAAAGACAAAAAGGTAGTTTGCATTTTGCATTACGTTGCATTAGTTGTTTTTCTTGCTATTTTTTAGAAATTTTTTTTTTTAAAGTCTTGTAGTTTCTCAAGTTGTTTCAAAAAAGAAAAAAAAATTCATTAGCTTTCATTTACAAAAATAAAGGAAAAATTTGCATGAGTAGTTGCCTTCGTTTTGAAAATTTTATACATCATTTTCTTTCATTCTGTTAAGTCTATAACATCATTTAGTCCCACTCCACTACCCTTGAGTAATACAACCATTAAAATGAATGTTTAATTAAAATTTATTAGTAGTTTTATTTTTATATCAACTAGCTTAGGCTAGGTTTTTGGACTAAGTGTTTTAAACTGTCCAAAATCACTTTGATTTTAGACATAGTGGCCTTTCTTTATGTAAATACACTTTTACAAGAGATAATCCAGAAAGCTCCTCTCACACAGGAGTTAAGCACATGGCCGCATGAGAGCTCGATTGAGGAGATAACCCACCAATTCCTTGTTCGATCATTTAACAAGATTGTTGTGTGTTAGGGGGTTTTGTCAATACCACCTCTTGGGCCCTCTGCATTGCTGATATAGATAGGATTTCGGGCTTAGCTACCCTTCCCATGCATAACTATCAGGATTATGATTGTTCTACTAGACTTTTAGTGTATATTTGGTAGCCTTAGTCTCGAGACACTAGGATCATACACATACAGTATTGGAAGGCTATTTCCAATACTCCTAGGACGAACTTGGAAGGTAACCTCGATTGACAATTTGGGAAAGAGTTTGGGTGATTCCAGCGCTTGCACCTAGAGGGCTCTTCATGAGACGCAAAGTAACCATCCTTCGATCTTCACTAGTTGGACTTGGGCCCTAATAATCTTAGTATTTACTTTTGAAGGTGTGTCTTTTATCTGTTGTGTCTGTGTTACTTAGGATATTTTTTACTGTGTGTTGTTTGGTTTGCTTGTGTTTAGTTTTCCTTTAGGTGTGTGAGTCAAATTTATATTTGTGGAGGACCAACATATATGTTAGTCCAAAAGGTTGTAGAACCTTCCTCCATCTATTATAGTGGAGCCTCCATCGCCACCTCAAAGGCAGATACTTGACACAGATGGTTCATTTGACCCGACAGGTGTTAGCGAAGTTCCAGGTGAACCAGATCTTAGGCTTAACCAGGAAGAAACATCAACAGGAGAGACAGAAGACTTGCAGGATGGTGAGTTTGAATGAAACTTTCATTCACATTTGACTGATCTAAACAATCCTATGATAGTCCAGGTCCTACCTTTTAGTTCACCTATTTTGGTGTACCTTTCAGCTTAGTTATGTCTAGCTCAAGAGAGGGTATTTCTACCCCAACTTCAGCCATTTTGGTTGGTGGAGTCCCACTTCCTTTGGTAAATACTCCAAGACCTAGTCCATTTACTACACCCCTTTTATCAAGTTATTGAGTGGTTCAACCCTCAACACCCTTTAAAGTAGTATGTCAGTCTAGTGGGGTTGTCACTAGTATTCCCGGTGTTCCTTTTGCTTCTCCTTTGTTTATGCCAAGTGCTCAAAGTGGTCCAAGTGGAACCACCTCATTTTTCCACGGTTTCCCATAGAATGGAGGACATATTCCTCCATCCACTCCTTATGTAGGCCCTTCACCTGCTTATGTGGGAATGTTGTATGAAAACATAAATTCCTTTACAGGCTCTAATTTTCAGACACCTAGCCAGGTTTCGACTGCTCCTTTCACAAGATCTCCCTTTTCACTGTTTAGTGGAGGGATTCCTGCTCATGTATTTCAAACTCCAGTTTCAGCTGGGAAAAGTCAAACCGCTTATCATGCACCACAAACTTGTAATCCACTGGATTTCAGGTGGAATCCTTTTCAAAATGTTTCTTCTAGATCACAACCGGTGGCTCGGGGAAACCCCACCTTTTCTTTTGGGAGCTAAGGGGAAGGTCCTTCCACACCCGTAAATGCTCAATATCAAGCCCCATTTAGGCCTAAACTTCTGTTCCTGGAAACTTTAAACTTGCCATATTTGTCAAAGTTAGTGAATGACCTCGTGTGGCACAATGTGTCATGGCCACCTATCCCTATTAAATTGCCATAGAAAATTCCCAAGTTTGAATGAAAATTTGTTGAAGATCTAGGTGCACACATTACCACTTTCCACCTTTGGTTCTCTTCGAACTCGCTGAACAATGACTTCGTTTGACTGAGGATTTTTCATAGAAAGTTGACTCATGTAGCAACAAAATGGTACATAGAACTTCCTTCTACTACATATGATAGCTTTCTGGATTTAGCGACCATGTTCCTTAACCACTTTCAACCTCATGTCCAGTATGATGCCGATAGAGACTTGTTGTCAACATTTCAGTAGAACAAGGCCACACATATTTCTGATAACATTCAGGAGTGGAAAATATGGAAAAGGTTTATTAAAGCCACTATACCTCCTGAGTTTTTGTTGGAATGTTTCTTGAAGTCTCTACTACCTTATATTTCTAAGGACATATCCACTTCGGGGGTGGACACAAAATAAGAGGATATTCTTAGGGCCCATCAGTTAGATTTGGTATACGCTCAGTCTGGGATCTTGTATGAGATTATCCCTGAGGCCGCAATGTCTACACGCGACCAAGAGAAACCCAAGCCTGGACTCCATGCCAATGGCGTGGTTGGTTCAGTCAGTTCTCCCACTGTAGTATCATTGGCCAAGAAAATCCATGAGTTGTGAGTGAAGAAATCTACAGTGGAGGAAACTAAGGCTGGAGCTCCCTCACCATAGAATGCAAATTTTTTTTCATAGTATTCTCAGAAGGGAAATCAACATCCCAGTGGGAAAAAGAAGAAAGGGAAGAAGGGTGAGGGTAACCAAAACAAGAAGAAATACACAACAATGTTGATGGGGGGAAAAAGGACAAGAAAAAGGTTAAATTTCCTTGTAATTTGTGCCAGGGAGACCACCTTATTAATCAATTCCCTCTAATGAAACAAGCATAGAAGCTGCATAATAATTAACAACCAGTTTTCCTCAAGGATCCCTTTCTCCAAGGGAAGAATGCAACTTCTAATTTGAATGTAGCCAGGGGAACTTCTGGTGCTCCTCCTAATAAAAACTATATCAATATTGTACGATCCATCACTTTCCTCCAAACTAGAAACAAGAATTACTAATCGAAGGATTAAGAGAAGGGTAATTCTATTGTTGAAACTTCAAACCCTCTCACTCTTGAAAAACCTGCCGAACCAATGCCGAAGATGCCGAAGGGTGTTTTTAAGAAAACATTTTACAACCCTAATGCTAGGGATGCTTCCAATTATTTTGTAGTTGAAGAATTAGCCTAGACTCCTTGTGCAATGTCAGCATTGGAGGTGTTACAGAGTTGTCCTTCTCAGAGGGATGCACTCCTAGCAGCCATAGGCAGCATGGATTCAACGAACATGCAGGAGAAATTTAATCTTTTTGACGTCAAAATATGCCTTCCATACCATGTCGCTTTATCAATTGACATTGTCCATGGAGTTAAAACCATCGGATGAATAGTGGTTGATGAAGGTGCTTCCACATTTGTCATGTCAATGTCTTGCTGGAAAGCCTTAGGATCCCAGAGCTAGTTCCATCGAAAAATCTACTTACTGCTTTCGATGAAATGTCCTTTCATCCACAAGGTATCATTAGAGGAAATTTCAACTCAAAATAGGCCTCCTAAAAAAATTAACAAAATAATAGTCAAAATAATAAAATAATATATATTAATTTTGGAGGAAGAAAAGAAAAAAACTACTTTTTTGTTTGTATTTTCGATATATCTCCCCGTGTTGTTACTCAAATTTCAATCGAGAGAGCTTGTTGGATGCGGAATTAAATTCTGCATCTAACGAGTACCCACTTGGCATACTTTTGATGTACCCCTCTACCCCTAAAACAAAAAATACTTGAAAAAACGTGATGATGACATCATCATGATGGTTTTTCAGGTATGTCTTATTTTTGGGGTAGAGGAGTCCATAAAAAATATGCTAAGTGGGTACTCGTTGGATGCGGAATTTAATTTCCATCCAACGAGCTCTCCCGATCGAAATTTGAGTAAACACACCAGGAGATATGTTGAAAATACAAACAAAAAAAGTAGTTTTTTTTATGATACCTATCCCCAAATTTATATTAAAAAAGTGTTTAAGACCTATACGATATTTCAAATTTAAAGCAATTTCATTGGCTGACACACGATGACATGGAATTTGAATTAGAGTTAAAAGGCCTGTTTTGAGTTGAAATTTCCTCTAATGCCTACCGGCTTTCAAAATAAATATGGTAGGGAAAGAAGTGTCTGTGGAGGTGGAAGTGATCGATGCCTCATTTGATTATAAATTGTTGTTGGCAAGAAGTTGGACTTACACTATGTGTGTCGTCGCTTTGACCATTTTCTGAGTTGTAGTGTTTCCCCATGAAGGGAAGTTGGTCATAGTTGACCAAGTTAGTTTCACACGAAAGGATTGTTTGGAAATGAATGAGTCCACTATACAATTGATAGATAATTCAAAACCAACCAACGAGAGCTTGGGGGTTGGAATGTATGCATCTTTGATGGTAACATTTGATATCCCATCCCTTATTAACTATCTAAGTTCTACGAGCGTGGGAAAGTGTATCATGATGATTGTTGATAGAACTTATCCTTGGGTCCTTCCTTCACATCATGAACCCCAAGTGCCCTTATCCTCAGTGGAAGTAGCTTATCAAGATATTTTTAATGCCACTATCGATTCCATTGCATCTCCTTCTACAGTCTTAGAGGAGTCCGATGAAGTCTATTTCCTTCCTGGGAAGAGAATTCGATGTATTCATATGACTGCTTGGATATGGTTTTTCCTTCGGATGAAGCCATTTTGGATTCTATTATTAGACAAGATAATATTTGTGAATACCTTCACCATAGGTCCTTCTTTCTTCCAGAGTTGGGAAGAATTGAGAATTAGGAGTTCCATGTGAGACTGGAAGAGAATGTTAATTTGTCGATTAATCCTTTACCCAAGGAGGGAGTATTTACTGAGGGGAATATGTCAAATATATCTACTACTATTCCAATAAACATTTCTACGAACACTAACGTCAATGAAAATGTCCATATCGGTGCAAACTGCTCTCCTGAGGAGATTTCCATTTACACTTCCTTGTTTAAGGAGTTTCACGACGTCTTTTCCTGGTCATATGAGGAGATATTAGGAATTGATCCATCTATTGTTGAGCATGAGATACACACTTACCTTGACACTAAACCTGTTCGACAGAAACCTATACCAGTTAACCTGTGCAAAGCGACAACCGTTAAGGCTAAGGTGGAGAAATTGTTGAAAGATGGATTCATTTACCCAATTGATCTGACAGAATGGGTATGCAATATTGTTCCCGTTGATAAAAAAATGAGGGACGATTCATGTTTGCACTAACTTTTGCAACTTAAACAAGGCATGTACCAAGGAAAACTACCCCACACCTTTCATTGATTAGATTATCGATGCTTGTGCAAGTTGTGAGGTTTTCACATTTATGGATGGCTTTTCCCGGTATAACCAAATTCAAATTAAGCTGTAAGACCAACATAAAATGGCCTTCATCTGTCCTTGGGGGACCTTCTCTTATAAAAAAAATCCCTTTGGTTTGAAAAATTCTGGAGCTACCTTCTAGTAGGGAATGAATTTTTCCTTCCACGACATTAAGAGTATTGTCGAACCGTACTTGGATGATCTGTCTACGCATTATCGCAAGAGGAAGGACCATCCAGATCATCTTCGTATGATCTTTGAATGATGTATGAATTATAAAATATGCTTTAATCCCCACAAGTGTGTTTTTGCATCGAGTCGGGGAGGTTATTAGGGTTCATAGTGTTAAACAGAGGAATATAGGTGGATCCTTTGAAAGTTGAGGCTATTGTAAATCAGCCTCATGCTTGTTCCATCAGGAAACTGCAGTGTCTATAGGGGAAATATAATTTTCTTTGGTGTTTCATAGTCAATTATGCCAAGAGTACTAATGGCTTCATGTGCTTGTTAAAACAAGATACCCCATTCCTATTGGATGAAACTGCACAACTCATTTTCAAGACATTAAAGAAGCCTTTACTGTCGGCTCCATTATTGCATCCACTAGATTACACCAATGATTTTATATTGTATATGGCTGCATAAGAGTCGAATATAGGTGTATTTATATTTTAGGAGGATGACAAGCTCCAAGAGAATGTTGTCTATTACCTTATTCATGCATTAGCTAGTCTTGAACTTAGGTACTCTCACGTCGAGAATTTAGCATTGGAAGTAGTCTAGGTTGTTCAGAGGTTACGACACTACATATTGCTAAAGACAACCAAATTGGTTGCAGATGTACACCCGTTCCAATATGTTTGATTCCGACATATGATCAGGGGAAAATTGACTATCCAACAAATGGATAGTCATTCTCCAGGAGTTTGACTTGGATTTCCAATCTTCTAAGTCCAAAAAGTCCTTAGTTTTTGCAGAACTAATCTTAGAATTCTCTATAGAAGAGATTGTAGTTGTAGAAGAGAATGCATTCCTAGATGAGTATATCTTTTTTATTTCCACCTTTGATCCTTGGTATGGAGATATTTTAGTATATATCCAGACACTTGAGTGTTCTGTGTCCTTCTTACAAGAAGATCGACGAAAGTTGCGTGTTAATGAAAAAAATTCCCTCATCATCGGCGATACCTTATATCAACAAGGGGTAGATTCGACATTGCGTCGATGCCTCACCCACGAGGAGGCAGAGCTTGTACTAAATGATTCCCATAGAGGATCATGCAGGGGTCATTTATCTGGGTTAGCAACAACTCAGAAGATTTTATGAGCCAGTTATTTCTGGACCACAATCTTTAAAGATTGTGTGGAAGCTGTAAAGAGTTGTCATCCTTGTCATCTCTATACTAGAAAATGAAGTTGCATCCTGCTCCTTTGTTCCTTGTCATCATGGTAGGGCCCTTCACCAAGTGGGGGGTATATTCCATGATGTGCAATCCAATTTCTACTAGGGGCACAATTATATCATTTTCGCTATAGACTACTTCACAAAGTGGGTAGACAAAATGCCTACCTTCAAAGCTGATGGAGAAATGACAAGTTAATTAGTATTCAACCAAATCATTGCTCATTTTGGTATACCAAAGTAGATTGTCACTGACCATGGAAGTCACTTTCAAAACAACATGATGACCGAGTTGACCACAATTCTAGGTTTTAGGCAAGATCATTCATCTTACTTATAACCTCAGGTGAATGGGCAAGTAGAGGCCGTAAAAAAAACCTTGAATACCATTCTAAAGAACATTATTAATGCGAGCAGGTCAAATTGGAACATCATGCTTTACTGTGCACTTTGGGAATATCAAACTAATGTCAATACTGCTGCTGGCTTCTCTCCATTCCAACTCGTTCATAGGGTGGAGGCAGTCACACTGGTTGAGTGTGAAATCCCATCCTTGAAGATGTTTATTCATGTGCTTCCTGAGACCACGGATCTGGAAGAACATTTGCCTCACCTGGAGAATCTAGATGAATAGTGCAAAGATGCGTTGACTGCAAATGAGGCTCACAAGAATAGGGTCAAGAACCAATATGAAAAAGGTTTTAAACCGAGATTCTTCTCCGAGGGAGAACTTGTTTTGATTTGGGATCAAGACAAGGAACCATTGGGGGCATGAAAATTTAAGTCAATGTGGTTAGGTCCCTATGTTGTATCGAAATTTTTGAAAAATGGAGCTTATGAGTTAACATATTATAATGGAAATAAGTTGTTGGATCCCAAGAATGGGTTCTACCTGAAGAAATACTACGCTTAGGCATGGTACTTGTTCTTGTATTATTATTGTATGTATTTTTATGTACAATAGGTTTTTAGCTGGTTAATGTTTCTTATACAGTTTGTTGGTTGTCTCAGATTTCATCTGAGTGGTTCATATGTTTTTCTAATGGCGCTAGCCGCCATACTTGTAATCTGGCTTCAATCGCCTGGGTTATCTATTCACCCACAGGACAATTGGTTGCCTCTAGTGGCACCTCCTTAGTTCCTACAACTAATAATGTGTCTGAATACAGTGCAGTTATTGAGTTGTTTCGGGATGCTACACTTCATGGCATTACTCGTTTAGAGGTCAGACTTGACTCACGGCTCGTGGTTTCCCACCTTAATGGTGATTATTAGGTGTGAAACCCTAACTTATTACGTCAGTTTTTACGTGTTAGATTACTTGAAATAAAATTTGACTACATTTCATTCAATCACATTTCAAGAAATGAAAACAAAATTACTGATGCATATGTGAATTACATATTGGACTAGCACTTAACACACATTGTAAAATAAATATAACATACACATTTCATACAGATGTACATAACCATAAATATATATATATATATATATATATATATATATATATATGTAAAATATGTCCATAGATATAACAAGTTTTGATCCAAAGATCCTATCACAAGTGTATCAATATAAAAAAAATGGGATCATAGTCTATATATGCCTAAGTCTAGGAATTATCCTAATTCTCCTTAGCTATGGTTGCCTCAACAACCTCCCTGTAATGAAGTATGGCCCTAGCCACCCTTCTGAGAAGGCATAGCAAGGTTGACAGAACCCCAAAAACATACTTTGGCATGATCATTGGGATCCAATCGATTTGCAGTGTAGGGAAATATTGGGTAAGCCTGACTAGCTTCCTCTCAATCACATGCAGTAAACTGTTGTCCCCATCCTGTACGGGTCACACAAATTCCCTGGGATTCCCATCAAGGCGAACTGGTCCAACATCTACATATAACACTTTAAGAAGGGTCAAACTCATATACATGTGTATATATAATGAACCAAACTCCATTAAAAGATAAAAATTCATACCTCTCTTTCCCCATTCCTCCCCTGGAGGGAGGATGAGTTCAACCTCTCCTCGGAAATCTATTCCAGCATATGGAAACTGCTTGAGAGTAGGCACCTATCCATTCCACTAGGCATATAAATTGTCATCATAGCTACTCTGGAGTCCACCTCCACCTTGGCAAAGAAATATGTCCCCTGATCACGTAAGCCTAGGATGACGAGGTGAGAGTGGTGGTAATGATACTGTGGGAATGACAACTTGAACCCTCTTGAAGAAGAACGCCACTAAAAATACTCGCATAGTCAAAATTATTTCTTCAACCCCTCTCACAGACAGAAAGTTGATTTTTCATTATTGAGATCATTCCCAAACACCAGTCAAACAACTTACCCCACATACATTCCATTGCAACTCACATGTGGGTCCGTGTATCCAGATGTAAAGCAGAAGAACCAGCAACCTTAGCCATTGTGCTTACCATCACTTTTAGTGGGAAGCTATTTATCTGTGAGAATGGGATGCATGTACCTGAATTCTGTGTACCAGGTAGGCAGTAAGTATCAATATGATCTTTCATGCTCAGAGGGTCCCCGCCCCTGCCAGTGCTGTCAATATTTATAGGTGTGCCCCTCCGAGAAAGTCATGCGATAAAATACATATCTTCTATTGTTATCTCCAAGGGCTCTCCTTGGAGGTCAAAAAGTACAAGATCGTGATCCTAGTAGCTCACTAGGGTCTCCAACAGATGAACTTGGGATCTCTTATTGGATGTACAATAGAACTTGAGCAAGCCACTTCTTTGTAATGCTTGCAAAGTTGGGGAATATCACATTGCTTCTCTATCCATGTCTTCATGTTCCCTCTCTCTCCACTCTAAGATAGTTTTTTCTTGCCCAATGCACATATCAATCCATTAGAATCCATCAAATTATTTTGTATTTGTGTTTCTTAAAAAATTAGAGGTTGCGCAGTATTCGTGACTGTGCTTTCAGCACAGCATGAAGCATACGTGGGTTGCAATGCAGAAACCCACAAATAAAACGCATATTCGCGACTGTGATGAATCCATCTCGTGAATACTACTGGAGGTCTTTAGGGCATGCATGGAAACATAAAATTTTTCATTAAAAATAAAAATTGAATGGATAGAAAGGAGGAGAAAGAAGAGAGAGCTAACTTGAAACTTGTGGAATCGAAATTGGTCCACCGGTTTGTCTACGACGATTAGCTGAAGTCTAAAGGTAAAACTTACCAAATATAGTAAATTTTCCAAATGGTATGTTTTTTTTTTTTTTGAACTATTTATAATAAAAATTTCAATTTTTTACCGATAGTCTATAGTTTAAAATCAGTTTTTAATATATGAACTAATACCATGGTCATTTTGTTACCTGTAACAGGTCCCAAATCATTGAAAAGTTGTTTTTCGTCGTATATAGGGTAGGATTTGGCCCTCATGGAAAGGATTTGCACTTATACCTTATCCATCACTTAACCCTAGGATCACTTTTTGTCCATGGACTATGGTGTAAAACCACTTTTACCTCGTACACATCATTGTTCTTCCATGGATAGGGCGTCCTTCTCAAGGGTGCTCTAGTTTAGAACACTTTTTTGTCTTTCTAGTACCCATGCCGCAGTTGTGTTAGGTTTGTGGGATCCTTATTAGTTGTTTTTCATGACAAAATGAACCTCATTTTGCATCTTTTTCCAAGTTATACCCAATTATAAGGCTCCCCACACTTATGGAGTTTTATTTAGGCCCTGGTCTAAGTCCTCAAAACATACTAGACTATCGAGTAAACATGTTTGTTTAGACTCATTAAGAATAAGTGAATGATCATCTACATTGGTGGTAAGTTATCTCTTTCTCGGACCATGTAGATTATTTACGCGAAAGGAATACTCTCTTTTCTTCAGAATTGAGAAGAGTATCTTCAGGCACAGGTTTATCTCTTTTCCGGACCTAAAGGACTAAATTTATGGAAATTGAACACCTGGTATGAGCTTAGTTTTCTCTTTTTCATGCTCTGAACCCAAACATGAACAAGATTCCCAACGTACTTTATGCCTTTATCATGCTCGCAAAACCTAAAGAACAAAGCATCGAGCTTATTGTTGTAAGCCCCATTTCTCGTAATCAAATGGATCTTTTCGAGTGATATTGTCTTCCTTCACACTCATAAAACTCAAGCTATATGCTTCTTTTTAAGGAGTGTTGGGAATGTTGTAATTTAACCTTTTTCGGATCTCCCCAACTAAGTACAAAAAAGGTGCACCTTACTCCTTCGAGAGCTAAGAGAGTTCTTCTGTGGATCGTTTTATACTTTTTCGGCCTCATGATACTAAATTGGACAAAAAATCACCCCCTAGAGTCTTATTTAGAGTTTTCAGAATCTCAAAATATGAAAACACCAATGAACATCTACTAGTTGAGGCTCATAAAATCCATGAATTAGTGCATATCAAGAATTATTTTCTCTCCTCTTCAAGATTGTCAGAAATAAAGAGAGACTCGAGTTGACTTTCTTGGACTCATTAAAACTAACAAGAAAGGTAAGGAAGAATCTCACTCTTTGGGTTATAAGCAGTGGTAGCATGTCATCCTTGAACAAAGCACTCTCTGAACTTCTCGATACTCCTGTCTCAGTTTACACTTCCAGCTCAGCTATTACTTTGAGTTTATACTCCACTTTTCCTTTATACATGGGGAATCTGATCATGTCTCCTACATAACATATAAGTATAGTTGTCATATGTGCAAGTCAGAAGCTTCCTTGGGTCATATTTGTGTCATGCTCAATGTTCAAGGATCTATACCTTTATCTCATTATCTTGATTCCCATCATTATTATCTCTGAGTATCCCTTATGTCTACCTTCTCTCATCCAGTCTTCTAGTTACTCTTGTGACATGTTGAAGGATCCATTGCCTTCCTTCTCACATCATGGTTTCTCATCAACATATCCTAAATATGAAGACATAAAGTTTCAATGATAGTCCCTTAGGATTCAGTACCCATATTGGTGAATTCCTTTGCTTCAGTTGTCAACGCTACTCATTCACGGGTATTCTGTTGAGTTTCTTCCATGTTCGACATCAGCTTCATCTATTCACATGGTAGGAATTGCACTTGTTACAATGTTTTCAGATGAATTCCTTTGGTTAAGCCCTCTATAACCTAATTTGTGCAAGATTGTGTTATGTTCAACAACACTGCTTCCACATTTTGAAGACGCATCATTTTCTATTGTGGCTCTGATCCACCTTTGTAATATACATGGCCTTACTTCCCGTATCATATGATGTAATAACATATTGTAAATGAGCTAGTGTTCCACTTTATTGAACTTGGAATCCTTAGATATGATTTTGTATATGACTTTGATATGTATGTTTCAGGTACATCCCTGCAGCGTTGGTAACTGAGTTCTCCAAAGAAAAATATTGTAATGTATTTCAGCCATAGCTTCCCTCTGACCTCACACATTAGGGGGCATCTGTTATCCTATGAAATGACACTTATCCATCTGAGTACTGACACTCAATGTGTTAGTACAAAAAAGAAAAAAATGAGTGGAAGTGGCCAAATCCCTATAGATGTGCATGTTCCTTCATATATTTCCACATTTCCATCTTAACCTATTATTTATAGGATGATTAGGGAGGACTCATGACTATTTCCATTGAAACTAGTGAATCATTCACGAGTGTTGACATTGCAAACCCATGAATAGATGATCATATCTTGTACATGCGGGTTTCCCTTATGAAAGTCATGTATAACACACTACTTGCTAGTATTAAGAGTTGTGAATGCCCTAATCCAAAATTTAAAAAAATAAAACAAGTTTAGTTGAGGACAGTTGGGTCCCTAATCATAACTATCCCAACTTCCTCAACCATCTTAACCTTTGTAACATCTGTCTTTCCTCAAGTATAAATAGAGGGTAGGGGTTAAGGCTAAACATATAATCAATTCTAGAGAAAAGTTATGCTGATAGATTGCCTTTGGAGATCTTGGAGCAATAGAACTAAGGTTCCTTAGCTAGTAGGGGAGCATTTGTTTCAGATACTAGTTGTAATCTTCCATCACTTGTTTATCAATAAAGAGAGTCTTTATTCCAATTTGTGTCTTTGTACTCTTATGTATTATGATTTCTGAATTGCCTTGTAATTTCACTGCAAGCATATTGTTTCATTAATATTATATACAATATATAATATATTTCAAGAAAGGTATGGCTTTTTGTAGGTGTTCAAGATTCCCTAGAATCCATTGGAGTATTGAAGAAGAAATCTAAGATCAACCGACATAAACAAGGCACAACTAATTTATTCCTTATTTCTATGTCAAATTCTGTAATGGCTGAATGTCTCCAAGTTTATTTAGTACGTTGGTAACCCCAAAGACCCTAGGTTATAAGGTTGTATTATTCTGAACTACACTCTCAGCCCTAGGATAAGCTTTAGTCCTAGAATGGTATCCAATTTCTAGTAACCAATCAGGCACCCCCATTCTCTCAGGATCCTGATGCTCCTAAAAAATAAAAAATGTTAAAGTTGATAAATATTCAATGTTAACAATGTTCGTCCTTAGACTACCGCGACTTTACCATAGGTATTGTAATGTAATGCTCCCCTTGTTTTAGATTTAGTTGATGATTAAGTTTATATACACTCAATGAATTCCAGTTTGGATAGTGATGATATTAATGGTGTTTCTCAAAATGCTACTTCTCATTTTAATAATGAGACCCCCTCTGCAGGTGAAGCGAGAATTCTTGAAAATGCATAGGACGAAAATGATGAAATCCATGATAGGAAAGGAAGGTCATTTGTGAAATTAATAAAGGAGGTATAATATGTCCTCCACAATGCAGTAATGGAAATGCACCAATGGCCAAGTTCATTAAAAATAATAAACCAAATTCTTATGGGTAGGATAAAGGAAAGAAAGAATAGGAGGAAGCTATGAAGGTAAAAAACAATGCTTTGATGAAATACCAAAATTGTGAGTAAGTACCCCTTACAAGAGATGAGAACCTTGTTGGTTATTTGGTTTCAACTGGATTTATTAAAAAAATTTAAATTCAAATGATGACATAGAGAAGTTAAAATCTAGAATGTTTCCTAAAGGATTCAATAAAAGGAATGAAATTCCTAAGCATAAACTTGTGTTCTAGTTGTTAAGATAAATACTTTCAAACTCATTTTTTCTTTAACAACTAGTGTTTGGGGGGGAGCTCCACCAAATGGATACGAAAATAATCTTTGAAAATGGGTTCTACATGAAGACATCTATATGTAACATCTACCATAATCTGTGGATCAGATGTATCCAAACTGTGTTTACAGGTTAAACAAGTCACATTATGGTCATAACACTTAAGCAAGTGCCAGGGGTTGGAATGACAAATTGATAACCATTTTTTGGACTATGATTTAGAAAGGGAATAACCAATTCAAATAGCTACACTAAGAAGGTTTATGGTGATATTTTTGTTGTTATTTTATATCAGATTTGGTATTCACAAGTTCTGACTTGGGTCAATTCCATTATCTTCTAGGCATCAAGTTTGGATGTTAGAATATAGTATATTTATTTCACAGCTAATGTATATCAACCATGTGAACAAAATTCGAAGCAGACCATCTCAATGAGTAACTTTCAAACATGTAATATATTTAATGAAATGGTGTATAAAAGAGTGTAATGCATGATTCAAATGATGATTTTTTTCCATTAGTAGGGTCGAGGGATGGCTAAGGTAGGTTCTAAAATGGTGGAAGGATATTCCAACTATCCTCCATATAAGCATATAAGAAATAGGTTTGGTGTCACCTCTATATGTCATGTTCACAATGCTCTGAAAAAGGGTATATGCCATCAAATAATCTAATCATATCTTGTAATGATGCAAAGTATTTACTTTCCCCAAAACACCCTGTTACATGCATACATGATGCTTAAATGATGAGAGAACAAGCTATATTTTATACCAGAAGGGGATATGAAAACCTGCTCCATACTCTGACCCAACATGGTGCTGAAACAAGGGTTGTGTTGTCTAATAGACATTGATCCCAACCAAAGCTTGATTATTTTACATGCCAATTATTTTACAAGTTGTTCTACACTTGTGTTTGGATTTGTTAAAATCACTCCACAAATTTTACAACCTATGGTTTCTACCCTTTCTCATCCTTTTTTCTCATTTCTAATGCCTAGAAAGCTAAGCCAAAAGGGATCTATGGTAGAAATTCCAAACAAGTCTCGGACTAAAACACTTGAGTTGGGTCATAGATTTGCTTACCATAATAGTACATAATGCATGGCCAACTTTCATCCCACATTTTGGGTTGTGTATGGTTGTAACCATGCAATAATTTGTGCCAATATCTAGTTCGACACCATGGGTTTGCCATATTGATGGAAATAGAAGGATGTAACCCTCTTTGATATAGAAGGTTGTACTCTTCATGCATCTTATACAAAAACCTTATCAAAACAATAGCTCTGAGAGACTCTAACCATGCATACCTCCTCTACAGGATCAAAGCTTTCTACTATCGACCAAAATACAAAGTGTTTCGTATGCTCCTTCCAAGATTGTCTAAAACTCAGACATGAAAGTGTTTCGTATGGAAATGTAGTTGAATTTTAACATCAGGTTAATGGAAATAAACCAATCACACAATCCTCACTCTCTTCCATGGAAGCTTGCTTCCAAATCCAAACTTTATATATTTGGACTACAAATCCACTTTTGCATCATCATATTATCCAATCAAATCATCAATCCTAGGAAAAGGATACTTATATATTTTTTTGGACTAACATAAAAGAAGCAAAGGATATGCAAACAATTTCATTGTTCCATGTTCCATGAGTTCTTTCTCTTGCTTCTTAAACTCCTTAATCTCCAATAGGCAATTCTTGTTCATTAGAATGTTGCTAATTGGGACATAAGTTCAATCACATAAAATTATAGCACTTTTTTGAGGAAGCCTTTCAACTATAGGAAAACTTACTTGTAAGAAACATAAATTATGCAATTGTTTTTGTTATAGCTGATTTTACCACACACGGATGATCACATATTGATGGCCTTCCCTATCCCTCTATAGACTCTTTAGACCCCATGGACTCATATTATCCTTTCATGATCCACGTTCATCCCTTACAAAACCCTGTTTATTGCTGTACGTGACTTTTAATCCCATACTCGCGTGTACACGCGACTTTTGACCTCAAACCCGTGTACATCGGGATGTGTGAATAAGTCCAAATATTTTTGGAGTTTTCCTCATAGGATTCCAAATAACTTGACTCTTGGCCTTCAAAATTCCTTGAGAACGCTCGGATTCAACCCTCCATTACCCTCTTGGAGTGATATATAAGGAACCCCTTGGATACATTGAGGGGGAGGAATTGAAGAGCAAGTAAACTATAGTCCATTTTTGCCAAAATTTGCATATACTTGAGTCTGCATCCCTTTTTCCCTTTGGAGCACTTTTTGTTCTTCCCAAGGTCTCCTTTTCTTGTGAGCTTGCTATCGAGAGATGGAGGATTGAGGTGGTGTAGGCCCAGGTGGAGGACTCGGTTTCTCTGGTTTGTAGACATGCTGAAAGAGGTTGTCACTATTGTAATCTCTGATTTTATTAATAGAAATATATTTTCTTGTCCAATTATGTGCAATTAAATATGAATATTGAATCCATGGATGTGTTTAATTGTTTATGCATCATTGAATATATATGCTAGATTAGGTCTAACATGCTATTTTATAGCAAGCATGTCTTGTTTGTTGTTGTTGAGAGTGAATTGTTGATACAAGCGTGAATTGGAAAGATCAACGGGGATCTACTTCAACCGTCTGAAACAAGGTATGATTCAGTATCCCTTAGTGTTATATGTTTGGTTTATCTCGCATATTGGGAGAGATTGATTTCTAGTGTCAAAGCTGTCTGTTGTGGTACACCCCAAGCCATAGGAAGTTTCTCTTCGTAACAGAATTGGCGACCATACTGGGGAGTTTCCTAGTTGTTTCTCTTTGGGGGTTTTTCGTATTCAATGTACTTAAATTGCTCTTGATTTCTCTGTTTCTGTGTCGGGTCTAGGGGCATGTTTTCCCAGTAGGGTCCTGAAGAAGTAAATTTTGTCTTAGCTTGTCTCTTTGCCCTATTTTTCTGCCTTTTTCTTCCTATACATGGGATTTGCTTTCACAGTCGCGTATACATGTAGGTTTTCCTTGAACAGTCACGTATATACGCTCTTTTACTGATAAAAGTCATGTATGCCTTGATTTTGAGCCTTAGTGGGAGGTTTAAGTGTTGCTGGGTGATTTCTAATGATTGCTGAGTCTTTTTGAATGCTTCTGGAGTCTGTATACACCCTATGTTTTTGACCAGAGACTGATTTTAGTTTATTTTTTATGTTTTGTGCTTGTCATCCATTTATCCATTTTTTGTTTTGAGATTAGTGCATTAGGTCTCTTTTACCTTGGTTCCTTGCTTGGCTGCTGTATGTGAGTGGTTGCAGGGTTTGGGGGTTGTAGAGTCATTTATTTGCTTACGTATCTCATTTATTACAATTTTTTTTTTTTTTTGCTTTTGCATAGTTATGCATCTCTTGCATTTTGCATTGGCACAATACTTGCATTAGGTTTGCTTACTGTTATTATAGTTATATTTTCATATAGGAATGACTGCACTTACATTTGAAGGAAAAATTGTGCATCTCATGTAGTGGCATACCCTGTTCTTCATTCTACACATTGCATTCGGTATTGCTTGTTAGGTGTGCATATTTACTTTACTGCTATGTCATAACTTCATTGATTGCATGAACATTTACCCTTTGAGTAATCACAACCAACTAAAATAAACGCTTAATAAAATGAATTACACTCTTTTCTTTTCTAGGGTGCATCAACAATAATAGGTTTTAGGGTCTTGGAATAGTTCATTGTGAGTCAATTCTCCAAGACCACTAAACAAAACAAGTAGGTGTCTGTCCAAGTGAGAGTGTGAAAACCTTGATATAATTAGTGTTTCTCAGGACGCTCCTATTACACGGGAGTTAAGCACAAGGAAGTGCATGTGATTATGATTGGGATGATCCCTAGTCACTTTTTGTGAGCACCAAAAATATTTCCAAGATTATATTTGTATCTAGGGGCCTTTGGGGTATTGATTGGTGCACCCTTGGGGTACCAGATGTGCTTTCAGGATTCAGGATTTGCTACATTTCCCATACGGTCGATCCCGCCTGTGACTGTCTTCCTGAGCATTGGTTATATTGAGGTAACCTTATTTTCCTTACCTAGATTATTGAGGGGGTATTTGCAGAGGTTAATTTGTAGGTGTCCTGGCCAGGTAGGGGTCGAAAAACACAGTCACTTTATGTGTTTAAGCTGAGGGCCACTATAATTGGTTACATACCTCCGCTTCTAGTGTATGAGAGTTTCAAGCCTCTCCTAGGTGAGACAGACCTGCTGCATTCGGAAGCTCACTTATCCTCCCCTTGGCTTTCTTACATTTTGGCTGTAGATTTTCTTAGGAGTGTGCTCTTTGTGCTTTAGTTTGCCTTTGGGATGGCAGTTACTTGGGTATATTTATGCTCTTTTGAGTTCAGATCCTTTTATTTTTAGCATGCCTAGTGTCTTGTCACTCGTCCTTGGTCCTAGTGCAAACCCTGGTTTGGACTTGGGGGCATCACAGCCCCTTACCATGCTCATGGATTTGGGAATGGTCATATTCCATCCTCTAATCCATTTGTGGAGGATTTTTACCCTGCACTTGGTCTTTACACCAGTGGTAGTGGATACATGAATGTTGGGTACTCACCTTACTTTCCTTCTTATGTCCCATTGTCCACTGCATTGTTTCCTTGGAATGTAGTTTTCATGATCAATCCTCCCTATATCCCATAGTTTGAACTCTTTACTATTTGTTTGGAGTTGTTTTGGACTAATATTATTTTCATGTAGGGTCCATGTTTTTTCACACTCTCTTCAAATTCTTGGACCCATTCGTTCCTATTAAAGGTATCATGTCTAAACTGGCATATAGGTTAGGATTTCACATCCGCTTGCATTTTTCATGACCTTATGGCCTTATGAACTTTTCATTTTAACCTTAGGTACATACCCATTCCATGATGTCACTGAACCTTCTTTCTTCTGTTAGAAGTGGCGTTATGTGAATGGTAGAGCATTCCTATACATGGGTGCCCTAGTTAGATCCTCTTTTTCATTTGGTTCCCATGCTGACATTTCTCCTTTAGGTTGTGGGAGTCCTTTTTAGTCCCACCATGTCTTTGAGAAAGAGCTTCATACTCCTCTTTAACTTTACGTTGGCCATTTCCCCGAGACTCCCTTGTATATATCAAGTTGTAATTTCATTTCCATGAGTTTTGATTGCCGTCTTGAGATTTATGCCGGCTCCCTAAATTTGAGTTATCAGCCATATAGCCCGAGCTTGTCTCATGTCTAGCCAAGAAGAGCCTTTTTACATATATTTTGTAGCTTGATCATCCCTTTTATTGGGAGGAGACCTTCCCCCAAGTGTCGTTATCCCACACATGTTTCCTTGCATTGAGCATAGGTATGTTCCACTGCTTGGAACTAGCTTGCCTACCGTTGACACTTATCTCCTCCTCACTATGTACTATAAATAACTTTTATTCTTTTTCAAGCTATTCAAAATTTCTGAAAAAGTCCAAAAAAAAATCAAAAAACCAAAATCCGGACAGGAAAAGATGTTATCTTTGGAAGCAGTCGAGTCATGTCTCCTTCGAACAGAGCACTGTATATCACATCCGTTGGTTCTGCTATTAGTTTGACTTTAGGAGCTGTACTCGTTACTATGAATTTATCTCCACCAATTGGTTAAGATTCTAGTCCCTATGGAGCCTCCATTTATGCCTTCTGTGTCACAGAGATGTCCCAGTTTGCATATCGAGTCCATGCTACCTACCTTCAGTCACCATTCACCTTTATTCTCTTGTTCGAAGGAAATTGAAGCATGAATCAACCATTCCTCAGTTATCTTAACTTTGCATGTCGGCCATTATCAGTACTATTACAGGTTCATGCACATCTTGTTCTTCCACATTATACATCGTTGCTGAGTACCTCATGTTGGTTAATGAGGGATGCCTTAATTCACTCCTTCCAGTGGATTCCATTCCATTGACATCAGATCATTTATTCTGGAATAGGAGTATAGAGTCATTTGAGTGCCTTGAGACTTACAGTCATCAGTGGTAGGTTCTGTCACCATCGAGAGTTTTGGTAATACATCAATGTCCCCTGATCGATGGATTATTCCAAGTGTTAGACCTCAACACATCTATTCACACTTGTTAGATTGCACTCTGTACCTTGATTCCCATTTTCATTATTAGTGGGTGATCTCGCATCTGTTAACGGTATACATCAATGACCAGTAATCAGATGATGGACTACTATGTTCAACCTCGACACATCTATTCGCATAGTAGGACATATACTCGTAGCGATTCGTGTAGAAGAACTTCCAGCTTGGTGGCATTTCATATATGCTACCTCCTTGATCGTACCAGCATTCATGATATTTCAAATCTCATGATTTGATTCCAGTGTATACCGGATATCTTCAGCTATTGTGGAGATCTTGATCCATTGTGTATGTTTAGTCATTATGGAGATCTTGATCTATTGTACATCTTCATCCACTTTGGAGATTCCAATCTATTGTATATTGTACGTGTCTATGACCACACATGTCACATTTTGTATATCATTCCTATTCATGGCCATTGTACTCTTATGTATCCAAGACTGCTCCATGTATTTGCAGTCATATGTAGAGATTTATCATTGTACTGTACTGATGAGTTGCTAGTTTTTCCACCTGGGTCTTCATTACTCCACTTCTGGGATGGATTTTATAATTTATTTCGGCCATCATGTTACCTATCTGACCTCACACATTAGGGGGCATCTGTTATAGCTGATTTTACCACACATGGTTGATCACATACTAATGGCCTTCCCTATCCCTCTGCAAACTCTTTAGACCCCATGGACTCACATTATCCTTTGATGATCCAATTTCATCCCTTAAAAATCCCCGTTTATTGTTGTACGTGACTTTTAATCCCATACTCGTGTGTACATGTGACTTTTGACCTCAAACCCGCGTACATTAGGATGTGTGCATAATTCCAAATATATTTTTGTATTTTTCCTCATAGGAGTCCGAATAAATTGACTCTTGGCCTTCCAAATTCATTGAGAAGGCTCATATTCGACCCACCATTACCCTCTTGGACTGCTATTATAAGGAAGTCCTTGGATACATTGAAGGGGAGTAATTGAAGAGCAAGTAAAATATAGTCCATTGTTGCCACAGTTTGCATATACTTGAGTCTACATCCCTTTGTCCCTTTGGAGCACTTTGTATTCTTCCCAAGCTTGCCTTTTCTTGTGAGCTTGATATTGAGAGATGGAGGATTGAGGTGGTGGAGGCCTAGGTGGAGGACTCGGTTTCTCCGGTTCGTAGATGTGCTGACAGAGGTTGTCACTATTGTAATATCTGGTTTTATTAATAGAAATATCTTTTCCTGTCCATCTATGTGCAGTTAAATATGAATATTGAATCCATGGATGTGTTTAATTGTTTAGGAATCATTGAATATATATGCTAGAGTAGGTCTAAAACACTATTATATAGCATACTTGTCTTGTTTGTTGTTGTTGAGAAAGAATTGCTAATACAAGTGTGAATTGGGAATCTCAATGGGGAACTACTTCAACCGTCCAAAACAAGGTATGATTCAGTATCCCTTAGTGTTAGATGTTTGGTTTCTCTTGCACATTGGGAAAAATTGATTTCTAGTGTCAACGTTGTCTGTTGTGGTACACCCCAATCCATAGGAAGTTTCTCTCTGTAATAGTTTTTTCTTTGGACTATTTTTTCGTTGGAACCATATTACTTTTTTTTACAAATCACACAGTTATTTTGTCATTGTCCTGAAAACTATCAAGACAAACCATTGGACATCAAAAACTAGAAATTGCTTTATCTACTTCCTTGACCCTACCTGTATGTTACACATGTTCAAGAAATGCATACTTGAAAACTTCCTCTCTGCAGTAGAATACCTCCTTATATGGCTTACACGGTATATGATTCATTCACCTGGGAGGTCATTGATGTGTGGTGATTCTTGACATGAGAACTGGGAAGTGTAGCATAGTTTTTGGTCATGTGAAGCTCATTTTTCTTTGACCAAACATTTATATAATCTCACTCCATAATAACATATTCCAAAAACATGCTTGTAAAATTGGGTGTAGCTACAGTAAAAAGGGTGATTACAAAGGCTACACACTCAATTATGGGGACCACTACTTCTTTTTAATTTTTCCCTTATTACTTTCTTCACATATATGAGCAATGGATTTTAGTGTTAGCTGCTATAGGAATTTCTTGTTGTAGTCTCATTTAGGGTTGCACGAACTGATATTCATCTTCCATTTTATTTTATGACAAAATGATTCCCATCATCACTACATGGAAAGTGTGCCCATACTCAATATGGGAATATCACAATGTAATGTATCCTTTTACAACACTAGATTCTCTAAGAATCCATGTTAGGAGTTTATATTCCACCAAAGTTTCCCGAGACTTGCACCTCTCCCCAATCCCTTGTGATAGATTGCTTGCATGGGTGAGACGAATATGGATGGATGAAATGTGTCTCTAGTAGGATTTGAACCTTGGTCGGGGTAGAAAATCCCTCGACTTTACCATATAAACCATCCCATGTTGACCTCCATTTTTTCCATAAGAATATGTAAGTTACAATGAAAGAGTAGAACATTGGAAACATGTAACAATCTAGGATGTTTCCAATGTTCTCGAAATAAAAGAGTAGAACAAAAATAAAACTACTTTTGTTTGAAATTTAGAAAGTTATAGAAACCCTATAATTTTCAAAGCATGATTTCACTAGAGCAACTAGAAATGCCAAGGAAACAATTAAAAAATGTATGGCTCTAGCTGAAATTTGAATATTTGCTTAATCTTCTCAAACAACACAAATCTCTCTATTTGCTCATTTTTTTCTTGAATGATAATATTTCTCAAGCCTAGTTGAATCCATCATTTGAGCGATATATTTTAATGATAAGGCAGAGTATCACCCTCACTTCCATAGGCCTGTGATCAGGACGAATTAGTGTTAAGGAAGGATTAATGTTTCAAAGGATACTCTATTGGATTCCATTTCACCAAGCACAAGTAAGGCCACAGTGCCAATTGGTAAGCCTTACTAATTCATGTGCATTGCTCATAGGTAAGTTAGGATACTGTTCAATAACCCAAATTCGAAGTTCATATATTAAGATCGCATTAAGAGTGATATAGCATGCATTCACTCCTAACAATACAAATGCTTCATTATTGGTGTTAATACTCTTGCATCCTAGCTAGTGTGATATACAAACTAAAAGAGTTTGTTTCCTAAGATCCATGCCAATGATATGATTAATAAGAACTAATAGATGCATAATTGTAATGCATTTAAATTATTTCCATAGGCATGCATAATCTTGACAATATTCCTCATGATTCTATAGGAGGATTGGGTTAACTCTGAAATGCATTATTTATTTTCCCATGATATAGTTTAGCATTTATTTTACACCACCTGTTACCCCTCAAATTTGCATGTAGAACTTGAGGGTTGCTTCCAGCAATTGAAGTGGACACTACCAACAAGAAATCTGGCAGCAAGCTATGTTAGATCATTTGTCTCTAAGCTAAGGAGTTGTTCAATCTAAAAATTTATCTTTGGTGACCTAGAATCCAATCAAGATTCTCTACAAAACTATGGAATTAGAAAACGATGGTATAAAATCAGTTGGTTGTAATTGTTACAAGAATATGGGAACATTAAGGAGGAGTTTCTAAGTTTGTTTGGTGAGGAACTTTATACATAGTTTGTATGTTAATAGAACAATGCCAATTCTGACAAAAGGAGGCTGGTGTTTAAAGCAATGTTTTGGTATCTGCGCATATTATTCTTGAGAAATCAATTTCTAAAGAGAAGCTCATTTCATCTATGTCTAATTCGAGCAGAACTGTAGCACAGGCT
This sequence comes from Pseudotsuga menziesii, assembly GCA_001517045.1. NCBI lineage: Eukaryota > Viridiplantae > Streptophyta > Pinopsida > Pinales > Pinaceae > Pseudotsuga > Pseudotsuga menziesii. The sequence continues at coordinate 378,746 of LPNX010012189.1, forward strand.
ATTGAAAATGTGGATGGGAATAAAAATCAAGAAATGATAATGGAAAAAGTTGTAGAAGGTTGAGTTTCTGTTGATCCATTTGAATGTCGTAAATCATTAGAAACTAATGAATTATAATAAGGTGAATCTATTGCTGCAACATCTTCACAGACTGTAGGTCATTCATCACGAATTGGCACTACTAGGAAGAATGAGAATCCACAAGTATAAGATGAAGAATTGATTCCTTGTGAAGCTTTGCTTTGGTGCATTTATTGATTTAGGAGCATCAACAGATGGGCTAGTACATATTCCTAGGCTTAGCGAATCCTTTTTCAAACAAGTAAGCAATGTGGTTTCCATTGGACAAGAGTTAATTGCCAGCAAATATAGAAGAACCAAATGCACTTCTTAGATCGTAAGACAGAGCATGAAAAAGTGAAAATAGAGCAGCGTAGATCCAAATCCTAGGCTCTATTAAGTGCCGAGATGGACCAAATCTCTCAAGGTGCAAACCTCTTCTTAGATATCCATTCATTTAATTCAAACCAAAAGACAAATCTTTTTATTTAAGGTCCACATATAATATTTTTATTATTATTATTTAATATTATTTATGGCTAACATATAATATTTTTATTATTATTATTTAATATTATTTATGGCTAACATATAATATTTTTTATTATTTTTTATTTTGTTAGGAATGAACATTACAACATTTCCCCATATATGGTTTTAAAACCATATGCAAGGCCCTCCTACAACCATGGGTTGTTTAGGAGGCCTTGCACATGGTCTTAAAACCATTTGCAAGGTCCTCATAAACCATGTATAATAAAACCATGGGTTATTTAGGAAGCCTTGCACATGGTTTAAAAGGCCCTCCTAAACCATGTACAATAAAACCATGGGTTGTTTAGAAGGCCTTGCAAATGGTTTTAAAACCATGTGCAAGGCCAACATTTTTTTGCGGATAATTCTTGTTATTTATTATTATTTTGTTAGTTAGGAACATTACAACATCTCCTCCATATTGTGTTTTTTTCCTCACCGGCATATTTTTTTACGGATAATTAAATTTTTACTTTTTTATTGTTTTGTTAGGTAGGAAGATTACAACATCTCCCCCATATTAGATTGTTTTTGTGGCCGACATTTACTTTGGCCTATAATTAGAAAATTAATTTTTTTATTAATAAAAATAACATTACATAACGTTACATAACGTTACGTAGCGTTACAACGTTACGTAACGTTACAAGATCTCCCCCATACTGGGCTGTAGAGCGCCTCTCGGCGCAATAAATTTTGTCTTCCTGGTGAAGGCATTGTCTGTGTATTAGGATTTCTAATCTATTGATTAGGACAAAGTTGCATATCGAACCCTCAAATGAAAGTATGGACCTTGATCATATGTCAACAAATGCATTCATATGTCAAACATGATCAACATGTTCAGATCATATTAGAATCCTTTGCTTGTTATGTGTTGCTCTTGGAAATTTTTACAAGATGGGATAAATATAGGAGAGTATAAATTTTTTTGGGGTGAAATCATAATGCCTTGAGGTAGAAAGGAATTGTACACCTGTAGCATAACTTGGAATCTCTAGAAAATATGCATGTTAGGTAAAATACAGATGTATTTAAAGATAATATCGGTGCCATTTTTAGCTTTATATGGGCAGCAGTGAGGAATGCATTTCATGGAAGGAAAATACATATAAACCATGGTTGTTCTAAGATGTTTCCAGAGCTCCAGTTTCATCCTCACCTACAATGACAGTGCGACAGATTGTTGACTAGTCCATGGCAGCTCTGTGAGCAAAATTTGTCTTGTAAAGAATTAAATCCCTAAGTGTGGAGCACCTTTTGGGTTTTTCCCTTTTGTTGAGTTAAGTGGTCTTTTAGAAGGGAATTTATCAGTTTCCTTGAAGAGTGCTCAAGTGTGAAAGGTTCCCCTGTTGATGTATTTGTAACTTTGGAATGTATTCACCTATGTATCTTATGTCTTGTACCTAGATGTTTATTCCGGGATGTGTCTGTAATGTAATTGATTCATGTCATGCACCGATGTTCTGATCAGGAGGATCTATAATGTAAATAAGTCATGTCAAGTAATTGTGGGTAACCCTCCTATTGTCTAAGGGTTAAATTCCCCGCAGTTTCGGGGCACTAGGGTTATTAGACTCAGCTAGTGAAGTCAGCCCTAGTTGGGTTTAGTCAAGTCAGGAATTATTATAAATAGAGATCCAGCCTCTCTATTTTATACACACTCACTCACACTCAGTTGTAGCACATAGCTAAGGAATAAGAAGACACTGGGGCTAGGAAGAAAGAGGTTACTGCTGTCAGGAGATCATCTTACTGTTTTGGGATTTTCTATTTGGTATTGATTCTATCTCTGAGGAAGTTGCGGGGTTTTCTCCATTTATGGTTTCCTCGAGGAAAAAAAATGTGTTCATTGTCTCTTGTGTTTTATTTCTATACTTGTTATTCTCTTAGTTAAAAGATCCTAATAATGCTAGCTTAATGTTAAAAATCTAACATGGTATCAGAGCTAACTTGAGAAGAAGACAGTGTGTAGCTGCGGGAACTAGGGATTCCTACTTTTTGTATCTTCCTCCATAGATTTTCAGTAAAATAAGGTTGGATTAACTCTCATCCTTAGGGTGCATCTTTCTATCGAAGCATAATCCAATTCTGAGATTTTTCAGTTTTGGACCCAACACTACTACCAGAAATTAGGGCTTTCCACAGAAGTGGAATTTTTCAGTGAGCCCAGGAATGGATTGATATCCTCCCCAAAATTGAAGTTAGGGATCAAATTCAAAGCATTTGGTTGGACAGAACTCAGGAAAAGAAAAACCCTAATATGCTCCTGAACCAGCACTGCAGGATTTCAGCTCCAAATTCAGATCTGACATCATGACCTAGTAAGATCTAAATATTTTGTATTTCCATTTGAGGTTCTCAGTTAAGATGTCTCATCATACCAAGCTTGATGAAAAGCTTGAGGGAGTTGATAACTTTCAATCCTGGAAGTATAGGATCTCCTTGGTCCTGGAAGAGAATGAGTTGGACTCCTACATCAATGAGGAGGTTCCAGTTCCAGAGGGAGATGAGGCCAAGGCCTTACATAAGAAGAAGTTGGTTATGGCAAAGAGGATCATTTCTGAACCTATAAAGGATCACCTTATACCATAGGCGTCCTCCCTCAAGACACCTAAATCTATGTTTGATGCCCTAACCAAATTGTTTGAAGGGAAGAACTAGAATATGACCTTAAGGAACCAATTGAAGAATGTAAAGATCCAGAATGCAGAAACCATCCAGTCTTACTTTACAAGGGCTTATCATATCAAGGAACAATTGGAAGCAGTAGATGAAGAAGTGGAGAATGTAGAGATTGTGATGACCACCTTGAATGGTCTCCCTAGGACATGGGACTCTTTCATTCAAGGGATCTGTGCCAAGAAGAAGTTAGTCAAGTTCAACAGACTGTGGGAAGAATGTTCTCAAGAAGAAGCTCAGATAGCAGCTTGAGAAGAGAAGATGGGAAGTGAAGATCAAGCTCTCATAGTACAATCCAAGAAAACTAGATCCAACCATCATAGAAGTAAGTACTCTAATCAAAGGAATAACTTTAGAAATCCTAGAGATAAGTCTAAGTTTATTTGCTATACATATGATGAAAGAGCACACTTTGCCAGATATTATCCTAAGAACAAAAGTAGCTCTCACAAGATGAAGGGAAACAAGATAAGACATCATGCTCATGCTGCAGAGGATGATGAACCTTCCACAAAGAGAAATAGACAAGTCAGTGATGATTCTTTAAGTGATGAAGAATATGTTCTGATTTCCACTCTCATGGGAAATATCACACATGGCAGTAATGATTGGATTATAGACAGTGGTGCTTCCAAGCACATGACATGATTCAAGGAATCCTTTGTGAAATTATTTGAACATGAATCACCTCACAAGGTGAAACTTGGAGATGACTACCAGTATCCAATAAAAGGTAGTGGGGAATCCTCCTATAAGCTAGACTCTGGAAAGTCTATCAAGATGAAAGATGTATTGTTTGTACCTAGAATAAAGAAGAACCTCCTCTCCATATCTGAATTAGATGAAAAAGGAATGAGGGTTGCATTTGTAGATGGCCAAGTCCTCATGTGGCCAAAAGGAAAGTCTTTTTATCATGCAGTAGTGATTGGAGAACAAGAAGGAGGACTATAAAAATTAAAGGGCCAACCAAAAAAATCCTTGGTTCATGACTCGGTAGAACCAAATGAGATTTGGCATAGAAGGCTTTCACATGTGCATTACAGAGTAGTACCTCTTGCAAGCAAAGCTGTTGAAGGTCTCCCGAAAATGCAGACAAAACATGAAGGTGTATGCAAAGGATGTGCGAAAGGGAAGAACACAAAGAAGACATTTCCAAGTAGCGAGAGAAAGGAAAAAGGAAAGTCTTTCGATGATGCAGTAGTTATTGGAGAACAAGAAGGAGGACTATACAAATTGAAGGGCCAACCAGAACAAGCCTTGGTTCATGAATCGGTAGAACCAAATGAGCTTTGGCATAGAAGGATTGCACATGTGCATTACAGAGCACTACCTCTTGCAAGAAAAGTTGTTGAAGGTCTCCCAGAAATGCAGACAAAACATGAAGGTGTATGCAAAGGATGTGTGAGAGGGAAGAACAAAAAGAAGACATTTCCAAGTAGCGAGAGAAAGGCAAAAGAAATATTGGAAATAATCCACTCCAATGTATGCAGTCCAATGTCATCCAGTTCACTAAGCGGGTATGCATACTATGTTTCTTTTATTGATGATTTTTCTAGGAAGACATGGATCTACTTAATGAAGAATAAATATGAATTATTCAACAAGTTCAAGGAATTCAAAGCCTTGATCGAGAACCACACTGAAAAGAAGATCAAGACTTTTCGATCAGATAATGGTGGAGAATTCACATCAAATGAATTCAAAGAGTTGTACAAAGACTTAGGGATTAAGAGGGAGTTGTCCACTCCATATAATCCACAATAGAATGGGATTGCAGAAAGTAAGAATAGAACTATCATGGAAGCTGCAAGAGCAATGCTTCATGATCAAGATCTTCCCATGCATCTATGGGCAGAAGAAGCCAGAAGAACGGTGTATGTACAAAACTGTACTCCACACAGAGTACTCAAGAACAAGACTCCTGAATAAGTCTTCTTCGGAAAGAAACCAGAAGTCAGCCATCTCAAAATATTCGGCTGTCCTGTGTACATACACATTCCAAAAGAAAAGAGGACAAAGCTAGATCCTTCAAGAAAGAAGGGTATATTTGTGGGATACTCTGAAAGCTCGAAGGCTTACAGAATATACTTCCTAGGGTTCAAGAATATTGACATCAGCAAAGATGTAACATTTGACAATGATTCAGCCTACATCAAATCAAGGAAGAAACTAGATGAAGAACCTGAAGAAACAAGAGAATCCTGAATTCATGATACAATCATGAACGAAGAAATTCAAGAAGAAGATCGAGAATTTGAAGAACCTCAAGAAACTATAGATCCACCTCTGGAGAAGAATCCTCATAAGAGGAAACCTTCTTGGGTACGTGGAATTATCCAAGGTGCAGAAAGATATGGAGCTTCAGAAGAAACACCCAGAGGAAGAAAGAGAACTAGATCATGTTCTAGTTACGTAGCCTTACTATGTGACATTATTGATAAAGAACCTTCCAACTATGAAGAAGCGATAGAACAAAATGAATGGAAGGATTCTATGATTGAAGAGTATCAATCGATCATGAAGAATGATGTTTGGGATGTTGTCCCAAGACCAGAAGGGAAGTCCATTGTAACTTCCAAATGGATCTACAAGATCAAGCATGCTGCAGATGGTAGCATCGAGAAACATAAAGCAAGATTCGTGGCTCATGGTTTCTCCCAGAAAGAAGCAATAGATTATGAAGAAACCTTTGCACTAGTATCCAGATACACTTCCATCAGATCAGTACTTGCTCTGGCTACAGTGATGACATGGGAGATACACCAAATGGATGTCAAAACTGCTTTCTTGAATGGTGTAGTGGAAGAGGAAGTGTATGTGGAGCAGCCACTCAGTTTTTAGACACATGACAGAGAGTCTCATGTATGTAGATTGAAGAAAGCCCTGTACGGCTTGAAACTGGCACCCAGGACATGGTATGGTAGAATTTATGGTTTCCTATCTAGTTTGGGATTTACCAAGAGTAAAGCAGATTCCAACCTTTACTACAAGGTTGAAGATGGAAACCGAGTGATAATCCTGCTATATGTAGATGATCTGTTTGTAACAAGTATGGATGGGTTGATTGCTGATACGAAGAGGAAACTTGCTGTCAATTTTGAAATGAAGGACTTAGGTATGATGCACTATTTATTAGGCATGGAGGTGTGGCAGAATGTGGATGGAGTCTTCCTTGGACAAGGGAAGTATGCAGTAGATATTTTGAAGAGATTCGGAATGATGGACTGCAAGGCCATAACCACACCTATGGCATCGAACCTGAAGCTATTGAGTGATGCGTCATTAGAAGCAGTTGATGCCACGATGTATCATCAGATGATTGGGTCCTTGATGTACCCGATGAACACAAGACCAGATATTTTCCTTTCTATGAACACCTTGAGCTAGTTCTTGAAAGATCCGAGACATGTTCACTTGATTGCTACAAAGCATATTCTGAGGTACCTGAAGGGTACAGTTGATTATGGGCTCAAGTACGAGGCGAATTAGAAGATTAACCTGGAGCGTTATGTTGATTCAAATTGGGCAGGAAGTGCCATCGATAGGAAGAGCACTTAAGGATGTTGCTTCAGTATGGGATTAGGTTTGATCTCCTAGTTTAGCAGGAAGCAATCCTGTGTGGCACTGAGTACAGCTGAAGCAAAGTATGTTGCAGCTTGTTCAACTAGTTGTGAGGCAGTATGGCCGGGGAAGATACTATCTGATTTATTTGATCTATATATGGATGCTACTTGTATATATTACGACAACCAGAGTTGTGTGAAGTTGTCAGAGAAACCTGTGTTCCATGACAAGTCAAAGCATATCGAGATCAAGTATCACTATATCAGGGATATGGTGAAGAGAGGAGCAGTGAAGCTCCAGTATGTTGCAACGGAGGAAAATATAGCTGATGTATTGATGAAGCCATTGGCTAGAGTGAAGTTCGAGTACTTTAGGGAGAAGCTTGGTGTTCTCTAGATCGAGGTTCCCTCCAAAGGGAAATGACGAGACCTAGAGCCATTCTGACATGGGAGAGGATTAAGTTCCTTACATGGTCAGATGTAAGGGCTGAGCCATTCTATCATGGTGAGAGGATTTAGGTTCCTTCCATGTATGATGTGAGTGCTGAGCCATTATGATATGACTATAGGATTGGTTCCTACATGATCAGATGTAAGTGCTAAATGCCATTCTTGGAATGGAGGCACCTGGTCAGTTACCAGGAATACTCAATCTAGGACTGAGGGCCATTCTGATATGATTGTAGGATGTAGTCTTACATAATTAGATGTGAGCGCATGGCCATTCTGATGTGATAGAGGGATGTGTCTCACTTGATCATATATAAGGGCTGATGCCATTCTCTATTAGAATGGAGGCACCTGGTCAGTTACCAAGAATCCTCAGTCTGGGACTGAGAGCCCTTTTGATGCGATGTGTTTACACATGGTCGAATGTAAGTGTAGATCCTTTCTGATAGGATGAGGTCAGATATAAGTGTTGAGCCATTCTAGCACGATGTGTTTACACATGGTCAGATGTGAGTGCTATGCCTTTCTGACAAGATGGGGTCGGTGTAAGTGCAGAGCCTTTCCAACAAGATGAGGTTGGATGTAAGCACCGAAGCCATTCTAGCGTGATGTGTTTACACATGGTCAAATGTGAGTGTTGGGCCTTTCTGACAAGATGAGGTCAGATGTGAGTGTTGGGCATGCCTTTCTGACAAGATGAGGTTAGATGTAAGAGCTGGGTGGGCCTTTCTGACTTAGGGTCAGATATAAGTGCTGAAGACCTACATGAAGGGTAGGCTTACAACCATCATGAAATAGGGATGGATCTGTAGAACTTCATGTGACAAGAAGAATCGAGATAGCACCATTCTGAGATAGCATGTGATGATGATCCATACTTGATGATGATCTATATCAAGTGATGATCAGGACTTGATGATGATCCAGATCAAGTGATGATCCAGCAGTGATGATCCAGTAGTCATGATGATCTAGATCCTGAGATGAAGAAGACTTGAAGACTTGAAGACAAAGAAGACGAAGAATACTTGAAGACTTAAAGATGAAGATGAAGAAGACTTGAAGACAAAGAAGACTTGAAGATGAAGATGATGAGATGATCCAGTCGATACAGAGAAGAAGACCAGTGCTGAAAATTGTGTCGAAAGAATACCTTCCTAGTTAAGAGNCCTATGTATCTTATGTCTTGTACCTCGATGTTTATTCTGATATGTGTCTGTAATGTAATTGAGTCATGTCATGCCCCGATGTTCCGATCGGGAGGATCTATAATGTAAGCAAGTCATGTCAAGTCATTGTGGGTAACCCTCCTATTGTCTAAGCATTAAAGTCCCCGCAGTTATGGGGCACTAGGGTTATTAGACTCACCTAGTGAAGTTGGCCCTAGTTGGTTTTAGTCAAGTCGGGAATTAGTATAAATAAAGAGCTAGCCTCTCTATTTGATACACACTCACTCACACTCGGTTGTAGTGCATAGTTGAGGAAGAAGAAGACACTGGGATAGGAAGAAAGAGGTTACTGCTGTCGAGATATCATCTTAATATTTTGGGATTTTCTATTTGGTGCTGATTCTATCTCTGAGGAAGTTGCAGGGTTTTCTCCATTTATGCTTTCCCCGAGGAAAAACACTGTGTTCATTGTCTCTTGTGTTTGATTGTTGTGCTTGTTATTATCTCAGTTAAAATATCCTAATAATTCTAGCTTAATGTTAAAAATATAACATCCCCCTCCCCCACTTTTTTTGGACATCGTCAAACAGGTCTAGATTAGTGAAGATTGCTACATCATTTTTATGGCTAGATCTGGATAATAAATGGGCATTGCACACAGCCCAAGGTGTATCAGTGATTTAAGGAGAATATAAATTTAAAATAAGGATATCACAGCTCTCAAATTGAATATGGATGGTAGGTAGTCCCCATCAACAACGTCCATAGTATGATCGGTGTATCTCCCATGTTTAAGGCATATCAGAGGGAAGCCCTACCAATTGAGTCATATTTTTCCACTTCCATTAGTGAGACCACTAATTATATGGTACTATGATAATTTATATCTACATCAATATCTAGGATTCTTAGACAAACTCACAAATCGAATTTGATGCAAAACCAGCAAAAAACCATTAAAAGAGAACAATTTTACACATGCAATGTGAACTAAAACAGGTTAGTATTTGACTTTCTAACATGTAAATATGTTAGTAACAGGTTTGTATTACATCTGAAGTGGTTCATGAGGCTTGGAAATCCCAAAATCACTGTACATGTGAAATTGGCCAAATTGGCCTCAATTCCCCCCTAGGTGGGACAAACTCGCTCCAAATCAGCCCAAATGGCCATGAATTTCTATGTGTACGTGGCTTAAGTGACTTGGAGCAATCATGACTCCTTGGAATGTGTGGGTGTGCAAAATAAGGTGAGTGAGAGGCTCTAGGTGGCATTAAATGCTCCAAAACAGTCCAAAATTGGACAAAATCCACCTCTAGCGCTCCTAGTCAACCACAATGTCCACATTCAATGAATGGGAGCACACCAGAAATGATGAGGGAGAAAATGTGGAGGTTTGACTAAGCTGTATCACTCATGTGGGTGTGAATGCCCCAATTTAATTGGCTATTTTCCCAACTAAGCACCCTAAGTCCAAAACCATAGTGTATTAATGCAGAAATGCAATAAAATTGACTAGAGACTTAGAATAAGGTAATAAGGGGTTGGATTACTGTTCTAACACCATCCTTTAACCAAAAATGTAGTACAACACACAAAATAAAGTGGGAGGCCTTGGAAACAATGGCTCAAGTCACCTCAATACATAACAAAAATTTTGTTTGTCCATATGAAGTGAGGAAAAGAAGGAAAACCACATGGGACAAAACCTTCCCTCAAGAATGGACATGGGTATGAAACCTAAAACAAATAGCAGAAATCACCATCCATCACTCACTCCAAGAAAATATCTCAAGTGAGTGAAGGTCTTCTCTGTGAAAGTCTTGGTGAAAATGTCTGCAATTTGCTTGGTGGATCGACAACACTACAAGGAAATCACCCTGTCATGCACTAAGCCCTGTATGTAGTGCATATGGATCTCAATATGATTTTTTCTCTGCCACTGAACTGGATCAATATATATATATTGATGGAACTTTTATTTTCCACTCAAATGTTGGTAGGAGAATCAATTGTGACACCAAATTCCTGAAGAATTCCCTGCAACCAAACACACTATGTAGCTACATTGACTGCTGCCTTGTAATTAGCCTCTGCTGAAGAAAGAGAAATGGTATGTTGTTTCTTACTTGAACATAAAATAATTCCTTCAGCAAGAATGAGAAAAAAAACATGAATTTGATTTTCTATCAGTGGGATCTCCATCCCAATTCGAATAAAAAAATCCAGCTAGTTGAAGTGAGGCCCTAGCCGAATATAGCACCTCAAAATTATTTTTTCTTTGGACATACTGGAGGATTATTTTGGCTTCCTTCCAATGGATCTCATGTGGCTGGTGCATATTTCTTTCTACAACACTTACAGCATAATATAAATCAGGTCTTGTATGTGTAAGATAGAGTAAGCTACCAACTAGTTGCATGTAGAGTGTACAATCTACCATGGAGAATTGCCAAATTCAAGTTTAATGCCAGAAAGGAAAGGGAACTTGGATGCATTAAAATCAGCCATGTTAAATTTATTTATCAGGTCTGAAGCATACTTTTTTTGAGTCATCATGATTCCCCTTTCATATTGCTCAATTTCCAAACCCAAAAATTGCCTTAGCAATCCTAGATCTGTCATGGAAAATTCACTATGTAGAGATGCTTTAATTGAACCAATTAAATTGTTGCAGCTCCCTGTAATCAAGAGGTCATCTACATCGAGAAAAATAACCTGAAAAATACCATCATGTTTCTGCAAATATACATTTGTATCATATGTGCATCTAATGAAACCAATATAGAGCTAGAAAGCATCCATCTTTCCATACCAAGCCCTTGGGGCTTGCTTGAGTCCATATAGTGATTTCTTCAACCTAAATACAAGTGAAGGATCCTATTGGAAACCCTCAAGTTGTTTCATGTATATATCCTCCTTTATCTCACCATGTACGACTGCACTCTTGACATCCATATGGTGCACTTTCCAACCCTTACTAGCTACCGTTGCTAGAACTAGTCTTATGGTATCCATCTTTGCAATCGGTGCAAAGGTCTCGGTGTAATACACACCATGGAATTGAGAGTAGCCCTTAGAAACTAATATGGCTTTTTATTTCACATCTGAACCATCATCAGCAATTTTGGTTTGAAAAATACACTTGCATTGGATAAGCTTCCTCTTGGGGGGAAGGGGAACCAATTCCCATGTTTCATTCTCTTGGAGAGAATGAAATTCTTCTTCCATTTTTTTTTTCCATTTTGGGTCATAAAAAGCTTTCTGATATGACTGTGGATCAGATCCAATAAGCATATAACATTGCTCATCAAGAGAACTTTCACTTGCAAAGGAATCATTGTTAGATTGAGCTCTAGTCTTCCTAGGCTCTTGGGGATTGCCAGCTAATTCCCCTGCAGCTTGTATGATTTTTTCAGGCCACTTGGGCCTTGATGGTGACTCATATATATAAATTACATATACAGCCATATTATTATCATAAATATCATAAAATTCAGAGCATGAATAATCACTTACATCATCAAGTTGTTGAGGAGAAGAGCATTCCCCTGGTGCAAGCTCAAAATATGGTATTGGTTCCTCTTCGAATTGCACACTCCTCTCAATGAAAGTATTGAGTGTAGAAGTGTAAAAGAATTTTTAACCTTTTGTATCCTCACCACAACCAAGCATTATGCATTCCTTGCTTTTTGGTTGCAAGGCTTTCTTCTTTTTAGAAGGAATTCGATCCCATGCTCTTGATCCAAAAACCCTGCAATTTGAGACATTTGGTTTATGGCCAAACCATGCCTCATAGGGAGTATTTACTTTGAATGATTTTTAGAATTATCTATTTTGTATATGTGCATCACAATTAATATCCCTAGCCCATATCTTGCGACTTATATCCCTTGCTTCAATCATGCATGTGGCCATCTCCTTGAGAGATCTATTTTTCCTCTCTGCCACACCATTTTGTTGTGGTGCGTAGGGAGTTGAATATTTCATTTGGATGCCACATTCCTCACAAAGGTGCTGCATATTTTTGTTGAAATACTCCTTCCCATTATCATTCCTAAGGATCTTTACCTTATTCCCACTTTTATTCTCTACTAATGCCTTCCAAATATTCAATTTCTCAAAAAATTCATATTTTAATTTAAGTACACCCAGCATAATATTGAGTAATCATAAATAAATGTGAGTACATACCTTGATCCACCATAGGATGGAGTGGGAATATTACCAATCAGATCTGAATGTACCAACCCAAGTGGTTGTGTGGCCCTCCTTGCCATCCCCTTCTCATAGTTGCGCTATGGATGCTTCCCAACTACACACCCAATGCAAGCTCCATTTGACTATTTGATTTGAGGAAGTCCTCCCACCATCTCATCTCTGTGTAGTGCTTGGAAGTATTTGTAGTTCATGTGTCCAAACCTCTCATGCCATATATTGGAATTCTCATTGGCATGTGAGAGGAGATATTGGTCATTGGAACTAGGGAGGAAATTTGAAAACTTGTACATCCTCTCATGGTGGCCTACATACCCAACTGCTACAACTTGGTTTGATGATATTTCTGCAATATCTACAAATTATGGAGTGAATGTCACTCTCTTTGCTTCTCCTCTATGTGTTATTTGATAGAATGAAAAAAAAATTTCTTCCAAGTCTGGTACATATAACACATCACTGAATTAACCATGCTCTAAATCAATCCTACCAATTCCCTTGGTCTGGATTTCAGAGTCATCTCTCATTCAAACTATTGGGACAGCATTCGAATGCATGGAGGAGAATAGCTCTCTAGTGGAAACCATGTGTCTAGAATCCCATGAATCAATGATGAATGATGAGGAATTAGAGGTACATGATACCAAGGCATGACATTTCTCCTTGTTGTCTGAATTGGAGGTGCCATATTTCTTCCTTGTGCCATCTGGGACAGGGACGTTGTTTTTCTTTAGCAGTCGCGCCATCTATTCAATGGTTTTCTTCATGCATGAGCTATATAGATGCCATCCCTTGTGGCAATATGTGCATTTGGTTTTCTCTTTCCCTTTCTTGTCCTTATCCTTGGGAGGATTTGAAACCCCATCATTGGATTTGGGTTTTTCTGATTTCCTCTTCTCTGGCTACTTCAAATTCCTTGCCTTCCACTTTCCCTTAGAGGAATTCGAAACACCCATAGAGAAATATTGATACTTAGCCTTAATGGTTCCCATTTGGACTAGCTTGTATTTCTCCTCGGTGAGGGACTCCATGAAGCTAGCTAGACTTGGCATTTTCCAATTTCAAAGTGTCAACTTGCCAGAATGAAATGTGCTGACAAAGACTAAGAATTATGGTCCCAAATTTGAAAGGATAGACAGTATCAACTGATCCTCTTTCTTCTCAATCCCAAATTTCTTTAGCTAAATCACAAGTGACTTGAACTTGGTGAATAACTCCTAGATAGTGTGAAAAGGAGTTGGGCTCAAGATGATGAGCTCGTTCTCAAGCTGATGTCCTCTCAGCTCATCAGTTTTCCCAAAGAGTGAGTCCAGTTTGTCCCAGAATTCATTTGGGGTTGTTAAACTATCTATGTGGAAGAAAATCTCTCTTGAGATACTTAGGCATAACAATCCATATGCTTCATCTAGTCTATTGAAGTACTTGGCTTTCTCTACAATAGATTTTGGTTCCACCTCTGTGCCCATGGTAACTCTGTAGAGACCCTTGGATCTCAATTGAATAAGCATTTTTTCCTTCCAATCGAATAAATTTAAAGGTGTAATAAATATGTGGGTTGCTTCCATTTTTCCTACCCTAATGGTGAATAAATTACCGAAAGTCCTCCAAAAAACACTCAATTTTATTTGGAATTTCTCTAAAAAATGCAGCTCAAACGCTCAATATTGATCTATAAGTCACTAAAATCCACTTAGCTTTGATACCATGTGATAATTTTGATCTACAACAAGATCTAGGATCCTTATAGAAAATCACAAATCGAATTTGATGCAAAACCAACAAAAAACCACTAAAAGAGAACAATTTTACGCATGCAATGTGAAATGAAACATGTTATTATTTGACTGTCTAACATGTAAATATTTTAGTAATAGGTTTATAATACATCTAAAGTGGTTCGTGAGGCTTGGAAAGCACAAAATGAATGTGCATGTGAAATTGGCCAAATTGGCCTCAATCCCCTCTAGGTGGACCAAACACGCTCCAAATGAGCTAAAATGGACATGAATTGCTGCGTGGATGTGGTTGAAGTGAATTGGAGGAATCATGACTCCTTGGAATGCATGGGTGTGAAAAATAAGGTGAGTGAGAGGCTCTAGGTGGCATTAAATGCTCCAAAACAGTCCAAAATTGGACAAAATCCACCTCTAGTGCTCCTATTCAACCACAATGTCCACATTCAACGAATGGGAGCACACCATCAATTATGAGGGAACACATGTGGAGGTTTGAATGAGCTGGAGCACTCGTGTGGGTGTGAACTCACCAATTTAACTGGTTATTTTCCCAACTAAGCACCCTAAGTCCAAAACCATGGTGTATTAATGCACAAATGTAATAAAATTGAATAGGGAATTAGACTAAGGTACTAAGGGGTTGGATTAATGTTCTAACATGTACAATTATCATTTAGCACAATATTGGGGCTACAACAAATATTTTGTCATGTCTCGACATAACAACTTGGTCGGTGAAGCAAGCAAATACCAAGGAATGAAGCATCTACTATGATAATGGAAAGTGTATTGGCTCATGTGCTCCTCACACCTTGAAGACAATATACAAATTTTCCTGCTCCGGAAACCTTGTTGGACAAATAATTAGCACAAACAATCATCCGCAAGCCCAATCCAATGAATGTTATTAAGAGTTTATGGGATGGAAAGATAACAATTCAAAAACACCCTTCAAGCATTTATCCCACAGACTACATGACATAACCAACCAGGAATGTGGTTATCCTAGCTAGTACATTGTATGGGGAAAATAATTTCTCCTGGCAACACGAGTTTCCAGTACAATGTCTTAAATGATAGGCATAATTGCTCCTAGCCAATACATTGAATGGGGAAAATAATTGAAAACTTTAATGCACTATGCATGGATTGTCTTAAATATGTATGCCTCATCATTTCAAGTTGCACATACTTTTAACTTTCAAGGTTAGAATGTCAAGTAATACATTGTTTGCATCCATCTTCTTTGTTGGCATGTGTTATGACAATTCTTAATTTGTTTTTAGATATGTGAAATACATTATTACATCTTTGGAGAAAACACACAAGCCAAATCTATTTGTTGAGTCTGACCTTGGGATTCCTCTTGATATCCTTGATACAAGTAAGTATTTTCACCATTTTTAAAAAAGTTTGAAAATATGGTTTTTTTTTTTGTTACACAAATTCACTGTTGAATGTCAAGTGCTAATGTAATTTATGGACAATGGTCCCCCAAAGGTAAAGCATACTATGGATCTAGAAGATGAGAAACTTTTGCGAGATGATGAAATGAAAACACTAAACAAGATAGATGGTATTAAGAAGAAGGATAGACCCACCGATAAAGGTGTTTCTTGGCTGGTTAAAAGTCAATATATTTCTCCACTCACTCTTGAAACTGCATAGTAGGTATTGAAAATTGTTTGATTTTTTATCTTGTAAAGTATCTCCTAGGTTGCCACAATAGTTTTGTGAGACCAATTTTATAGTATATGCATTTAACAAACTTTGATCATGGAATTATGGTAATGTACAATATTCAACTGAAAGAAAAATTAAAGGGTTGCGAGAAGCTAGGGAAGGACGCAATGCCACTGTGGAGGGTCTCAACAAAAGGTGAATATATGAAACACTTGCCTTTCTAATATGAAAAGGTTTTAAAAGTGGTCACATGGTGCATGGAAAATTTTATTTGTAGTATATTCTTAATGAAGGAAAAAAAAGTTGGCCAACACATGGAAGTAATGATATACAGTCATCTAATTTTTTGTTCTTATAGAGACCGACAAATTCAGGAAATTGAAGAGTCATTTTGGGCTTCCAAGATACATCCAATGTATCAAACTAAACCCGTCCTGGAGCTGAAGGATATCCTTTTGTTCCTTCCAGACTTTGATTGATATGGAATATGGAAATCACGAGGAAGTTTGGTTTTGTTTCTGATAATTTTCAATTTATGCTTAAACTGTCTCTAACCAGACATTTTATTAGCAGTTGGGACAATCAACTTGTTCTTGCAATGTTTGATGGAGAAGAAATAGTTGATGCAGATAACTATGGAAAGTTAGAAGCATCTGTACACAATGAACTGGAGTCACAGGTAATGTTTGAACTAAGATTATTTTATTTCTTGAAGTGGGTGTTCCTTTGGAACTCTTCTTTCTAGTTTAATATTATTTGTAGTGTTGTGTTATGGTTTTGAAGAGCAAGTAATATGGTGACAAGATAAGGTCTACAAGTCCTCAAAAAATTTATAATGTTTCAAAAAAGTTGTTACCATTACACTAGCTCTTTTTGTGCAAGAGATATTAAGTATGGGAATTACAAGTTATGAGAGACTTGGCATCAACGGGAACATAACCTACAGAATAAAATATTTCTGAGTGAAAATTGTTCTAGTTTAATGGACACCGAAACCAAGAATTTTGGTCAATCTGTTTGAGTTCATCATAATCTTCCATGAAAGCATTTCAAAACATTAGTCTCAAACTGATAAGTCTAAACAAGAATTAATATTTAAGCATTTCAAAGCAATCTCATTTGAATCATATTTACTAGTATTAATTAATTTACCAATTGGTAATTAGGTTTTAGTTTTAGGTTGTGAACCAGGGTAATTTTTAAGGGCGAAATTTCGCCAATTGGCTATTTTTGGGTTTTTTTTTCAAAAAATAAATTCCCTATTTGGTCATTTTTAGTGTATAATATCACCTATATTTACATAAAATATGTTTTTTTATCATAATATTCGCCAAAATTTACACATTTCAGTGTTAATTTTATGTTTCATATTTAATATTCGCCTATCTATCTATAAATATGTTTTTTTCAATCCAAAACAATCGCCTAGAATACTATACTTAAGTATAATATTAGAATCCTTAAAAAATACCTTGTTGTGAACCCATGCCAATATGTATTGCATGCTCCAATTCCTATATACAAGATCTCAGCTGGAATCCCATACAAAGAATATGGTTTTCTTAGACCTCAAACATATTCCAACATAATCAAATAGTGCAACATAGGACTTGTCTCACTCAAACAGGTTCACAGTTCCTTTTAGAAGCCCCAAACAACTCATAGCTTTCTCAAGAAAGCTCAGAAAAGTCACGGTTCAGTCCAAGGTTGGGATGATATCTAAAAGTGTGCATGGTCTTCCAAAACTAGCTGTAAATGAGGGCATTCATTTTTTGGAAATCTCCCTTGGGATGTAACCCTCACTTCCTCATAGAAAAAAATTATATAAATGGGGTGTTTTTGGTAATAATGTTTGAGCATCCCTCAAATTGTGGTTTGGATGTTGAAAAAGAACTTGAAGATCCTATTCAAACTTCTTATAATAATGAAACACTCCTGATTTGAAATAAAGGCACTTAGTTTCGTTGTTTATAATTTTCCTGTAGCTCCTTTGACATGGTGTTGATATAAGGCTGACTGGAACTTGCTGAGTTCTTTCTTCATACAGCCAACCATTAAAATGGTGTCTTCCTTCCTCCACTATGGAAATGAACAACACTTATATTGGGGACTTATCTCACGTCTGATGCAACTCTGATATATACACTATTGTTCCTGAACATATCTGCACTTCGTAAAACAGTCAATCCAATAACTAGAACAGAGTACAATATTTGTTTAGATTGTGCTAATAAACTTGTTGATCCAAATCCTATAGACCCTTTGTTGATCAGTCAACTCTCAGACTTCCTCATATTATATGCCAAGAACGATAAGCACTAAATATTTCTAACTAGATTTTGTCTTTAATATATCCCAAAGTAACCCTTATCTACGTCATTTGAAAACCCCTGACATGCTAAGTGCTCCTCTAGTCGAGCTTGCAACTAATACCAATGCTTGGAATCTCACCTAATGCTTATAGATAACCTAGAACTCACTGACTAGAGATGGAAATTCATGCACAGGAAAAAAACAAGATGATCTACTTGTGTTGATAATGAATTTTATGTATGGCATTTAAACCACTTTGTATCCTTTCATGTAGCTGGTCATCTCGTCATTTCCTTACCTTGTAGGTGGCTGAAACCTTCTATTGGCAATTTTTTGATAGGTTTTAAATGCAGCGATACACCCTTGGTACCCCTTTTCCCCATGATATATTCTAAGACCAGGATACTCAAACTCTTTTACATTTTTTTCTATTTTGGTTATAGAAGAACAAAGATTCCTTCAATCTCTAATACGAAGTTCCATGATGTTATTAACATCTAATTGTTAAATATTCATAGGATTTTGCTGGAAAGTTGTGTGAAGATCTATACAGTATTTTTGCAAATATGAATATAAGTCTCCGAGGATAACATGGAATTGAATCGTGGACCCACATAATTTGATATGGTTCAACAACGATTTTCCAAAATTCTACTTTGTACATCATCTAGTACATGACTTATCATTTTACTTCATACTAAATCCCTCATTTATGATTGCAAGTAAATTTTGTAAGAGAAAAGGGATGGGTGTTTTTGGAAATGATTCCAAAAATACAAATATCCCTATGGAGGTTTGTCAAATAGACTCGAGGTCACCTTTATAAACATAAATTTCTTTATAGGTTTCAAGAAAGCATGAATCTGCAGACATCTGCATGCCTGGATTGTTGTTTTTATAAATAGTGAACAATACTATCCAGTTTAAATGCAAAACATGTTTGTTATGACTAACATTTTGATTAATTATTATTGAATTCTAGGTGTCATACATCCTCTTCACATGGGAAGATCTACAAGAAAAACTAAATAGTGAATTTCTAAAAAAATTGGGCATGTTTATTCATCATTTTTTGAGTTTTCTTGCAAAGCCTTCACGTTAGTATTGATTCTATTGTGTTAGTGTTGATTTATTTATACAAGTTTTCCTTATCTTGCACAGCTGGTATGTATGGTGTGTCAGAATGGAAGTATTTACATGCAGGTGAAGGTTATGGGTATGTTGTCCTAGATGCCCTTGGTGCATAGGCACATAAGCTAAATGTTGATGTAGGTGAGAGAGTTGGTAAATTGGTTGAGTAACATGTTGAAGAAATGGAAAAAATAAGTGGATCTCTGTTTTAACTTTGAATGTGTTAATGCATGTTTTTTTTGAATGAATATACATAAGGACAATATTTTTTTGTAGAACTTGGATTTATAGAGTGCATGAACAATCTATAGTATATTTTATTGCTAATTCTCACTGCGTTTTATAATAAGGTTAAACTTAAACATGGCTTGAAAACAATGAGCATATCCAGTGAATGAAATGGTTACTTACAAGTATTCTCCCCATATTTTTTGTTTAGTATTCGGGTTGCAATTTCCTTTTCATGTTGTCATTGGGATTTAAGAATGCAATTAAAGCTAAGACATAGGTTATGGTTACGATATATAGGATAGTCAATTTTGGAAGATTTATAAGGAAGACCCAGCTACATGTGCCATGATAGTGAAAACTTCAATTGGCCTTGTACATGTTGGAAACTTTATTGCAACCTTTTATGCCTTCCTTTTCTCACAAGGTAGGTACTAAATGTTGTCGAAGTTTGGTAATTTCTAGGTGTTTGTGATGTTTCAATAACTTTAATGATATTAAATTTTATTTTTTGAATCTTTTCATGTCATGGTGGGTTTTAGGAATCATTTTGTTATAATTACCATACATCTTATCATGTTATTGAGTGACATTTGTGAATCGAATGCATTTTTTACAGGTGTTGGTGTATATCAATATGCCATGTGAAACATTGTCTCTTTGTGATGAAAACGGTGATGTCAAATAGGCTGGGAATCCATGGAACATTGTACCTACTGGTAACAAGAGAAAAATGATCAGTTGGATGTATTTATTGTTTCTGCTAATGGTAATTTGGTGGTATGCTATGTCTCTGCAAGTATTATCGAGACTTCAAAGGTACTAGCTCAATGGAAGAGCACTTTCCTTATAGGCAGGAAACTGGTAGTTCGATTCCTCCATACTCTATCTATAGAAATTAGTGAATATTTTAATCTAAATTGACTAAATTAGTGACAAAAAAATGAGAGATAAGTGACCAACAAATGGGAGATAAATGACCAAAAAAATTACCAAAATTTGCATATGAACGACCAAATGACAGTTTTGGTGGCTAATTTTTGGTCTCTTATCATGCGACAAGAAATGTTGTCACATTTAGTTTGATCATTTGTAGTTTGTCTTGTGGTAATTTATATGGTCATATGTTTGGTTATTAATTTGGTTGTATATTTGTTCATTAATTGTGATGATTAATGATTAAATATATGACCAAATTAATGACCAAACATATGGCCATACTAATGAATAAATATGCCACAAAATTAATGACCAGAAGACGATATGCCATCTATGATCTAACTGCATAGAAATTTGGGATATATATACTCTATTGACTTAGATTTTTCCTCAAAATTTGGATAAGATGGAACTACTTCCTGAAGATGCTGGATCACTATTTCAATAAATGAGGATTATTTGGCAAATAATATAGATGCTTCCTTCAGCAACATGAGATTCTTCTCTTGAAAATCTGGGACAAACTCTCTTCCACAAAATATATTGCATTTTTATGGAATTGCAACCTTTCCTTCCCATGTTTCCATATTTTTTTAATGACACCCAAAACAATCTCCATGTTAGAGATACCATAAGAATGTATACATTCTTGTGTCAATTTCATTTTGGATGTTGAATTAAGTTGCAAAATAATTCTACTATAAAGTCCATATCAACTAGAAGAACCTTTAGTTGTTTTATGTTCAATCTCCTTACATACAATACCATATAACAAACATTTTGTTGAAGGATCCAATTCATATTTAGCGTCCAATCTCAACATGTTTCCACCAATGCCATATTTCACAAGTGACATAGCAGCACCAAACTTGTCAATAATAGGAAACACAAGCTGACAAGTATCCAAGAATGGATTTTTCCTTTTGTCTCATTAGATGTTGGCATATAGGCATATCTATTTGATAGAACTTAGAAATTTGATGTTTATTTGGTGCTCTTGAGCACTTGGAATTCAGATGCTTAGTGTTCCCCATGGACACCTAGTCACATGATTGAGTGTGCACGATGCATAGAATCCTTATATTCTTCATTTGATAGTAATTGACTACTTACCTTGATAATTGACACCTAGGATTGCAACTTATAAATTGGTGAAAACATGAAGTTGGGTAAAACTTCCGTGAGAATCAGGTGCCTGAGAAACATAGTGGAAATTATTCGACCGAATAACTATATTTATTCAGTCGAATAGCATTTTTATTCGGCTGAATAACTATAGTTATTCAGCCGAATAATGTTTAACGGTGAACCGTTAAAATTGACGGAGACATCGAATTTTTTTTGCGTTTGGTTTTTTGGCTGAACAACTTCTGTTGTAAATAACGGTTCCGCAATGGAAAATTATTATTCGGCCGAATAATTGTTCGGACGAATAATTATTCGGCCGAATAACCTTTAAGACCTGAAACCTGCACAGTTTTCAGGTTTCTCCATTTTCAGAAGGTAAAATGGATGTCTTACAATACAAATAGACTATCGGACTTGATACCATTAGTTTCGTCATTGAATCTAATTTCCGTACTTATAGATTTTGTTGTGTATAGGTGAGATCCAATATTTTTAATTTTTTTGTTTCTTAACATGTGTCGAGTTTCCTTTCATCTCTTTCAAAATGCAGTGAAATGAAAAATATATAAATTAAAAAATACACCACCAAAAAAATTGAAACAAATATGGTGCTGTTAATTGGAGTGTCTACTTCAAAAGGGTATTCGTAGATTTTAAAGTTTAATATTCAATTGAGATAAAAGTGCCGCAACCAAAAATATGTTGAAAATTGACAAGGTTTCCCCATTGATCGAATTCAAAAAAATATTATAATTAGTATATAGATCCGTTGGTTACAAAATTTTAGTCATCCTCTAGTATATTGTGTTTATATTGTTGTATCATATTTTGTTTTTGCAAAACACAAGTTTAACAATGATTTTAGGGGCACAACCAAACATGCCTATTTTTTAGTCCTTTCATTTTATAAGGACACACTGTCAAACATTTGCCAAAAAGACATATCAAAGCTTTATAAAAAAATTGAAAAAATTATGAATAGAAAGCTAACATAATTCTATGAAAGTTTTGTTTTCTTAAAAGTGAAATTCTAAACAAAAATATCACTTTTGTTCTCCCAAAGTTGGAAAACATGAAAAAAACAGATTTATTTTCTCATAAGACCCCCCAAAATAGACACCCATCTTTATGGATTCACCCAATTCGATCCTGGTTTTTGGCTCTTCCAAAGTTAATATCATTTCATTTATTTATTTATGGCAACGCGAATGATCCCTTATACTCAACAAAAAATAACACTTTTCTATTTTACTCCATAGGAATATCCAACATCAACTAAAACATCTGCAATCTGTCACAAAAGTAGGTGGCCTTGATCAACAACCTTGGATTCCCTTTTGTCTAGTACCTCACATGTTGCTAAGTTTCCAAATGTACAGACATGTGTATCCTGGTTGAACTAAATCATAACTTTCTTATGACCACAAAAATTCAAAAGTATACAGTGAAGACAATTTACCTTGTATATAGTCATCAGAAATTAATTATTTGTAGGATATAAAAGCTTAGCTTTTAGTTTTAAAATAAAATATTATTGAGCCATGAAATGTTCTCATGTCATGGCCTCATTTCAGCTAAAAAACTTTCATATTCCAATTCCACAAATTTCTTTTGATATTCAGAAGAAAAAAGGTTAGAAGACAATGGAGGAGTAACCAAACCTCCCATTAATGAACCTCATGATGGTGACTCGGAACATGCATTATCTGATGGAATTTTTGGAAGTACATAGTGCTAATATGTAGCAATCCTAGCTTGGTTTGGATAAAAATGGGTCATATCATCAGCTGAATGGTTATTTAGTTTTGAAATTGAGGAATCATGTGCATTTCCTAGCAATAATTGAGATTTACGTGGCCCTTGCATGCCACTAGATGTTTCTCCACAATGTAGTGGCATCTGATAGGGACCATATGTGCAATATGAAGTAGCTAGAAGACTATTGAAAGTAGCTCCTTGCAAAGGATTGACACTATGGGATGTTATGCTAGAACCATTGTTATGAGAATAAGGATTATAAGGCAGGGATGATACAATCCTAGTGGAAGCACTCCATGATGGCTATGCATAATCACTAGAATGGATGGGAAATCCTGGTGGTTTCTTATCAAAAGTGTAAATAAATTCTATAGGTTTCACCCCAAATACAAAAGGTATCCATGCTACCACCCTTATAGATAAAGTTTTACCTTCCAACCTATAAGAATTCATACATGCAGTAGCTTGAACAACACAATGGATGTCATCAAATTTTACAAAACCATAACCTTTGCTTGACTCATTCACATGGTCCCTAATGAATTTGGATTCAACTATATTTTAGCCACAATTTGTGGTGTCCTTGTCGTAATCTAGCCGATCATCAATCCCTTCGATTTTTTCCCAGTGGGTGTGCCCGTAAGTTCCTGGACCAACCCTTCTTTGATGCCGATAGGTACTGGACTGCCTTGGTTCGACAGACCTATAAGCTTGGAAATAACATCCCTGGTGATGTCAATCGGCTGGTCGAAATAAAACCCGCCGTTGTGGTAACGACTGATGATGAATTTAACCGCTGCCTCTTTCGTGCCACCGAAGCTTGCCATCAGTGGTGCGTTAGGGTACTGGAGGATGGCGCTCTTTCGGATTTTCTCTGCGACCGAGGTCATTTTATTGTCGGTATAGGCCCACTCTTGGATCTCCTGCCATAGTTTCTGAAATGGGCCCTCCTGGATTTTTGCATTTTTAATGTGCTTGAGACGGGTGAGCAAAGGGGTGTCCTCTGCTTGCAACTCCTTGGCCTTGGCCACAGCTCTGGTTAGTTTTGGTGCCATTGTGTCAGACTGGTCGGATTTTTGACAGGATTCTTGTGTTTTGGTCAACTGAGATTGCAGGTGCTCTGATGGAAATGGGTGTGGTGAATGAACCTTCGGCGGTCCATTATTTATAGGCATGGATGGGGTTGAGTGTCGGGATGGGTGTAGTAATGGCAGACTTGACAGTCCAGCTGTGATACTCGAGTGCGACTTAATGGAGGATTTGTTTCAGCGCTCGAGGCCATCAATGCATGATGGGACATCCGAGGTCGACGGTCGGTGTCGTGGGTGAAAACGGTCGGCCTGACTGGTCGACGAAGATGGTCGATGGTAGTGATGTCGATGGTCGAGGTAGTGAGTTGCTGTCATGGTTTGGTGTTATTTGGTTTTTGGAATTTTTGTGTCTTTTTATAGGTTTTGGTTGACGGTTAAGGTCGTTATTTGATTTTTTTATTTTTTTTTAACCGTTTAAGTCGGGCTCCATTGACGAGCTTCCGAAATACTAGGCCCTGTAATGTTTTTAGTCGAACTGAGCCATTGGGGTGTATCTCTTCGACAACGTAGGGTCCCATCCACTCTGTGTGTAGTTTCTTTGGTTTTTCTTTGACTCTACTATTATAGAGTAAAGCAAGGTCACCAACCGACAAGTTTTTATTCTTGATGTTACGGTCGTGCCAGGCTTTCTGTTGTTGTTTTTGAATTTCCTGGTGTTGGATGGCCATAAGTCTGTGTTCTTCCAGCTTACTTAGTTGAAATAATCGATCCTGTCTTGCATGTTCAACATCGACATGTAGTAGCTAGGCTACAATAAGGGTCTGTTGTCGAAAATGTAGGGGGACGACTGCTTCTTGTCCATAAACTAGTCGAAAGGGAGTTTGGTCGGTCGGCCGCTTATAGGCTATCCTGTATGCCCATAAGACTGCAGGGATTTTCTCATCCCAATCATCTTTGTCGATACTACATATTTTAGTCAACCCTTTTGTTAATGTTTTATTGAAAGCTTCTATTGCACCATTCGACTGAGGGTGATATGCTGTACTTCGTCGATGGTCGATATGGAATTGATCGGTTAGATGTTTGATGGTTTTGTTAATGAAGTGGGTTCCTTGGTCACTGATCAATGTCAGGGGACATCCAAATCGAGTGATGATGTTTTCATATATAAATTTAGCTGCGACCTCACTTGAACATGTATCGATAGGTTCAGCTTCTGCCCATTTAGTAACATACTCTACTACAGTGATGATATATCTGGCACCTGATCGTCTTGCTGGTATAGGGAATGGTCCTATGAAGTCTATAGCCCATATTTCAAATGTGAGACTAGGGTTTACGGATATCAAGGGCATTTCTGTGCTCGACAGAGGTCGACCAAGTCATTGGCATCTGTCAAATCGACTAACAAATTTTTTGCAATCTTCGTGGAGTGTCGGCCACCATAATCCTAACTGTTGGATTTTCTTGGCAGTTGTGTCTGCTTGGAAATGTCCTCCTGCAGGTCCATAGTGTGCTTCGTGCATGATCTGGTCTCATTCATGGTCGAGTACACATCGTCTGAGAGTGTCATCTAACCCCATTTTGTATAGAAATCCATTGATGAGGCTATAAGGGGTAGCCTTCATAGCTAAGATTTGCTTTTTCTTGGTGTTCAGACCTTCTGGTGCCTGGCCTGTCTCTAGGAACTAAGCAATTTCTTCTAGTTCTTCTGGAACTGCTTCTATACGAAATAAGTGGGCATCTGGTAGGTCGTCATCTATTCCAGTCGGGTCCTCCCCTGTGTCGATACGTGATAGGTGGTTGGGTCTGACATTTAGTTTTCCTGGTCGGACCACTACTTCAAACTCAAATTCTTGAAAAAGAAGTAGCCATCGACATATTCTTCCATGATGAAGGGGTTTATTAACAAGATACTTCAAGGCTTGAT